>JACEFO010002988.1:0-234773 GCA_015342445.1 Digitaria exilis
CCTCTATGGGCTTCTCGTTCATCAGATGAACGTGAAGATAGCTTTCCTAAATGGGGAGTTAGAAGAGGAAATATATATGGATCATCCTGATGGATTTGTGACAAATGGTCAAGAGGGAAAGGTGTGCAACTTGTTGAAGTCTCTGTGTGGTCTCAAGCAAGCAGCTAAGCAGTGACACGAGAAATTTGATAGAACCCTAACATCTATTGACTTTGTTTAAAACGAAGCCGACAAATGTGCGTACTTTTGCTTCGGTGGATGCGATGGAGTGACTCTATGTCTGTATGTGGATGACATATTGATCTTTGGGACGAACCTTAATGTGATTAAGGAAGTCAAGGAATTTCTCTGTTAGAACTTTGAGATGAAAGATCTGGGAGAAGCCGATGTTATCCTCAACATTAAGTTGGTCAAGGATGCAAATGGTGGGGTGACTCTGTCACAGACTCACTACATGGAGAAGATGTTGAGTCGCTTTGGATATAGCGATCACAAGTCTGTCTCAACTCCTTATGATGCCAGTCTAATATTGGAGAAGAATAAAAAGATAAGGAGAGATCAACTGAGATACTCTCAAATAATTGGTTCATTAATGTATCTAGCTAGCGCTACGAGACCTGACATCGCATATGATGTGAACAAATTGAGCAGGTTTGTTTCAAACCCAGGCGATGAACATTGGAAAGCTCTTGAGAGAGTAATGCGCTATCTAGTAGGGACAGTGGACTATGGAATTCAATACACCAGGGACCCTAAGGTTCTAGAAGGGTATAATGATTCAAATTTGATATCTGACGCTGATGAGCTTAAGGCCACGAGTGGATATGTGTTCACACTCGGAGGTGGTGCTGTTTCCTGGAAGTCTTGCAAGTAGACCATATTAATGAGGTCAAGAATGGAAGCAGAACTCAAAGCATTGGATACTGCCACAGTTGAGGCTGAGTGGCTTCATGAACTCCTTATGAATCTGCCGATAGTTGAAAAACCCATACTGGCGATTCTAATGAACTGTGATAATCAAACTGTGATTGTCAAGGTAAACAACTCTAAGGACAACACGAAGTCATCCAGGCATGTGAAGAAGCGGTTAAAGTCTATCATGAAACTGAGAAACTCCAAAGTTATAGCCTTGGATTACATTCAAACGGCTAAGAACCTGGCGGATCAATTTTACAAAGGGTATTTCACGTAATGTGATAAATTATGCATCTTTGGAATTGGGCTTGAGACCCGCGTGACTTACTCTATAGTTGAAACCTGTTCTGTGTGATCGGAGATCTCATGAAGCAGGATGGTGCAACAAGCTATAGTATAACTGAGAGAAGAGAACCTTTATAAAAGGCTCATTCCATGAGAAGATGCATTTCTCTTCAAATCTGCAAGGTAGGATGGTTTATACCTTAATGTGTCCCAAGTGGTTTAATGGAACAAGGCAGTTGTTTCCTTTAAACAGAGATGTTGTCCTACAGAATATCTTTTAAGGAATACACGTATATGAGTCTAACTACTGGTCAAAGTCTATGAGATTTGGGTACTCTCTAGAAACTCAAGAAAGGCATGGAGTATGACCTGTAAACTCCAAAACAATAGGGATGTCTCTACAGCCTAGCACTAGTGTAGAGCTCTGGTAAAACTTATTTACACAAAACTGATAATTCAAGGCATAGTGCATTATTCAGTTGTGAATGAGTGTAGCCCTAGTTCTAGATGGAAGTTCAACTTAACAGTCTCCGTCAAATACTGATATATCAAAGAGGATATGAGAACATTTCTAGTATGACTTGAAATCCTTGGTGGGGATTGTTAGAATATTTGGGCCCGACCCATTATTCTATTAATTCAAAGGATTAAAAGCCTACTTTAAATGTTATAGTTATTATGGTTAATACCATATTGGCAGTTGAAAAGAATCTCAACCGACTTAAAGGGTCAACCGTTGGTGCACCCCATGTGAAGTCGGTAAGAAGAGATTGGCGAGCCACACGTGCTCTCGCTCACCTCACCGAGCCGAGGCCGTGGGGGTGGGCGTGGGCGTGGCGTGCGAGCCGAGCCAAGCCGAGCCTAAGCGTTGCTAATTATGGCAATTGATGACTCGGTAATTGGGGCTGGTTATGGCAATTAATGAAGCGGCAATTGGGCCTTCCCAGGTTCATCATCCCGTCTCCCTCCGCTGGGCTATTTAATCGGACCCCTCCTCTCCTTCGAGATCCAGATCTGAGACTACTCCTTCTCCTGCTCTGTTGCTACTCTGCTTCCCGATCACCGGCGTTGCACGCACATCACCGGCGAGAGCAGGTACCTCCGAGATCCTACTCAAGGTACCGAGACAATCAGGTTTCTGGGAAGCGTCTTCGCGTGACTGCTCGCCCAGAGCCACTGCGTCCTCACCGACATACGGTTCACCGTCCTTGACAATCCGCCACCATCGAACGACTACACTGTGCCGTGTCTTCTTCCTGTACGACTCCGGCGCACGGACTGCACTGCATCAACGGATCTCCCTGCATCAAATTTGTATGACTCCTTCGGGCAAGGCCAATCGAGAGATATCATGAGTTCAAACTCTGGTATTCCTCCAGCTGGTAACGGCGCAACCGATGCCTCCGGCAAAGGTCCCGCCTTGGGGTACATTTCGATGTGCCTGGCTTGTTTCACTCACTATAGTCATGTAAATATTCGTGAATTTTATTATAATCTTTGGAATTAGAATATGGCCTATATCACGGAATTATCCAACAACATATTTATACACTCACCATATCACTACATGAAGGCATATAATCATTGTGGCACTATTTATTTTGATATGGCATCTTTACCGAACTTTCAAATGCATGTTCAATTTTGCGCAAGGTTCTGTGAAAAAAGAAGTTAAGACAAATAATAATCTATACAAATTACCTGGCAAAAAGAGTCTTGACTCTCGCGAAGTGAGATGAAGAAGCAAGTGTTGTTGCAGGAAACTGGAAGATCATGTCCTTTTCCTTGCACCCACGCATCCAGTGTTAGAATAAAAACGCAAAAGCGATAACCTAACATCACAGAACGGAATAGTAAGATCACACGAAACGAGAATGATACCGAGGCACGATGTTTTTTAACGAGGTTCGGCGATGTACCTACATTCTCGGGGCATGACTACATGCGCTCCTCCCCATAAACAACAGCTACACCGGCATCCTGACACCACTGCGGCAACGCCGCCGCCCATACCAGCCGCCAAGTCGTCTCACGGTTATAATGGTAGTGCCCTCATATTTGTGGGCCCTAGGGATACAAAGTACGACTACAACTCTATCCCTAACCTACCAAATTACAACTCAAGTCCAACTGTAACAAAATTGTACACATATTCGACACATATCGGACATCCAGTACCATAACAGAAAGGGCTGCTCAGCTCTTGTCTGCTCAGCTGCTCCCACACCTCAGAATTTCGACGGTACTTTCGTCTTGGACAACGAAACCTCCTCGCCATGCTGCGGAGAATGAAACTCACAGGGCCAAGCTCATTGCTCGGCAGCAAGGACCCTGGAAGGCTGGAACCCATGGAGTAGCGAATTTCCTAGTGTCTTCCGTTCCTACCGGAGCATAAATATACAATTTCTTCTACCTTTTTCACATCACTATTTCTTCCCCAGGTCATGTTTCGGCTTTCTCGCCAGCAGGTTGTAGCAAACTGAAAGGTGAATGGGGAAAGATACTATATAGTGGCACTCAAAAAGTAATTGATACACATTGTATATATAAGCAGTAGGGGAACCCCTCCTGATTCCTACAAAAACAAAGTTTGGTGCTGCAATTTATTTGACGATCAGAGTAGCATGTCTTACTACCTAGATCAGATTCAATGCATCACATTTCTATAAGAATAGCACCTTATCGTCAAATTATTCCCCTCAACATAAACAAATTTACATAACACCTAAACTAGTTCATTTATTTTAGTTTACCCCTAAACCATTCCATTTGGTTCAACTTACCTCCCTTCCAACTTGTCTTTTTGTTTCTCCATACATAATTATTGGAAATAAAAAGTATTTTGCAGATACATATTATGAATTTTTCACCATTTTTACAGTTTTTATCCTAATAATTAATTTATTATAAACATCACACTATAAAATGATATAAAAACATTTTTTTTGACATGTGTTACGACATATACTCTCATCACTTGGTGGAAACACACTATAGAGAAGGAAGGTAGGATAGTGTGTTGCAATAGTAGACAAACAATCACTTACTATGAATAGAAGCCATCGGTAAAATGATTATTCACGTTTCTGTTCGTTTTCCGATGATGCTATGCCAACGTCCAGGCCGCGATGCAAAAACTGCCGGCTGAAAAATGTGCGCTGCATTTAGCGGGCAAAACGGATACTTTATACTAGGTACACGCGATGCAATACAGCTCTCTGGAGGTGTGCCAACAGTCCGAGCAACGGCCTAATAAGGACTGTGGCATCAAAGTTCCGCCGTGGCATGCAGTGTAAAGTGATATAATTTAGGGGAGTAATTTTGAGTAAAGTTCTACCGTGGTATCAACGGCCTAAATTAAATAAAGTGACATAATTTAGGGGAGTCATTTTGATTTTTTTATTTTCATACACTACTTCCATTTTGGAAAACATGATAGCTAACCCCCCCCCACCCCAAACAAAATATAAGACAAAGGGTGTTCCGTGTTTTTGCTATGTGCGCCTTTGTTCGGTCATCATCCATTGAGCCCCTAGGCTAGACAGGCGATTCATGTAGAAACGGTGGTGCCAATGGGGTAGGCTCCTCTGAGACGATTCCTACAGAGGAGGCTCGTCCGAGAATCTCCGTTGTCGCATCTGTAAGTGATGGCTCCACTGATGACACGCTTTGGTTCTCATGAGGTCTGCCTGAGATGATGAGTGATTAACAACCGTCGTGTGTGATGTGCTCTTGGCTTTTGATGTGCAGATGTAGGGTGCGACGTGGCGGTCGACGGTGCATGGTGAAGGTCAGGCGTGAAAGGTCATGCCGATGGACCGTAGTGAAGGCTGAGCGTGAGTAGACTTGGGCCGTGGAGGACAAGTGAAAGGTTCAGGCCGAAGGACCGAGACGGTGAAGGGTGACATGAGTAGGCTTGGGCTGAGGGACCCGAGGATACCGGGCGGAGTCACGGGCGGCTCGCATGGTGCACGGACGAGCAAGAGTACATGGTAAAGATGGCGTCGGTCAAGTCAAGAAGGATGGCAATGGCGAGCGTCGAGTAGGCTTGCTGTTGCGGGCGGAGGCACGAAAGAGCTCGAAGGCGTCGTGGCACTTGGCGGAGGCCGGACACGCATCGACACCGAGGGTTTGACCGGTTTGGCCGCAAAACCGGGTCTTCGGCAAGTCGTGCGGTGACTAGCTGAGGGGTTTCGGGGGGTTTTCCATAAAACCACCACAGAGGCAGGTTTGACCGGTTTGGGCCTCAAAATCGGGGCTTCACCACGGCGTGCAGCGTCAGATGGAAGGGTTTCGGTGGTTTGGCCACAAAACCACCCAGGTGGAGGGTTTTCCGGTTTGGGCCTCAAAACCGGGGGCGAGTCTGGTGTGGCCGGGCGGCGTCGGATTGGAGGACGTGTGGCATCATCGCAAAGCTGGCGTCGAGGCGAAGCGAAGTCGTGAAGGTGTCGGGCCCGTCCAATGTACCGAGAAAAAGTTGGACAGTTTTACCCCTAAGTGGTATTTGTGTTGTATGCTTCATATAGGGGCATTTTGGTCTTTAGGCCAAATGCCTATATATAGGAGGGGGCTGAAATTTCAGCCACATCTCTTTGTCTAGTGTGGTGGTGGGATCTCATTGGAGTGTGAGAGCCTTTGGTAGAGAAGGGAGAGGTAGAGATGAGTGGCTCTTTGTGTTGAGCTTTTAGCCATCGTAACTTTGATTAGTGTGAGGATTGGCTTGTAACCGAATCTTTGGAGGGAATCAAATCATTCATTTCGTGCAAATTTATTTCATCCCGAATTTATTATTTTTGGTATTTTTAGAGCTATTTTTGGGGATTTTTCGTGCGTGCAATTTGGCTGCGAAATTCGTGAAATTTGTTGGAGGAACTTGTTGCTAGGAACCTTGTGAACAATCTCTACGTGACTCCTCAAATCCCTCACGGATTTGGCTTTAATTTGTGGTTTTCTCCAATTTATTCTTCGTGTTAGGGTTTCGGTTATTCCTCGAATTCATGAGCTTTACTTGATGTTTTTCGAATCCACTCTCAGATCTTCTAGAGCTTGTTGATGCGCATGTATGGCCCGAGTTTGGGTTCGAATCGTCGCTCCATGAGAAAGTAATTTGGATTCTAAGAGAAGCTTGTTCCTCTGTGTTCTTCCCTGTTCGTCGCCTCTGGTTCTGTTCGTAGTGCATGTGAGCACACGCGGCTTCGGTGCTGCCCAACAACGCACGTGGCCCAGACCCTGGTGCCTGCTCGGCGCGTGCGACGGAAGGCAGGCCGGCAGGAGGCTCCGCTCGTGCAGCAGAAGCCGTCCACACGAAGCGACAGCAGCAGCTCGGGCACACGGCGGCAGCCTGCAGGTGCTCTCTCGATCCAGGCGTCCATGCACCAGGCCGGTGCGGTGCACCAGGCGCACGAGCAGCAGGCAGCGCGCACACACGGTGAGCACAGAAGCAAGCCCAGCACTTGTTCGTGCAGGCAAGCAAGCAGGTTGTTTCTTGGCCTTCAATTGATTTGTGCAGTGTCGCTTTCAGCCTACAGTAAACATCATTTTCTTGTTTTATTTAATCCATCTAGCATTTGCTTGTTTTGATCATGTGCTGAAATGAACTGTTCCTTGCTTGTTTAGCGTGACAGCACATACACATGATTCTCTGCTTATCTCTGTTACTTCACACATCAAGTTGCTTAATTATTTTGGTTTGGTCAGATAGCCTTTCACTTGCATGCTTGATCAAAAAGATATTAATTAATTGCATGCTTTCTCTAGTGGGGGTTTAGTAATTTGTTTAATTCTCTGTGCAAATTATTTCGAGCATTGTATTTTATATCACTTCCGCATTACTCTGACAAATTGCATTGCTCGAGATTTCCTAGTCGTTCCTAGGGTGAGCTTCTCACTAGCTGGCTCGTGTCATCTTGACGACTAGAAAAGAGGTGTGTTAGGGTGGCAATCGGGACATAGGCCTAGTTCTTCATCAGAAGAATTGTTTAAGGGCTCCCATTCACCCTCCCCCTCTAGTCGCCCAGTTCGGTCCCACAGAGGGCCTATGACAGTTACGCCTTTAGGTGCTGCACCATTCCTGTGAAATAATGTTTTTTTAAAAGAACATGAGGGTCATGTTTAAGGAGAAGAGAGTGCATAGATTTACAAAGAATTATTACATAAATAGAGGTCACGAACTCAAGTTTTTTTAGATAATGGAAACAGAGTTTCCGGCCTCTGCATAGCACGAACCCGGTTTTTTGTTATGATTATTACAAGAAAAGTCAGTTCACAGACTGACACAAGGAACATAAATAAAACATAAATTAAGGAGGATCGAGTCTATTATTAAAACGCCATCCATAGGAAGCATAAAATTCTAGTACAGTCGTCTCAAGAGCTACACTTGTCTCCCGAATGCGTCCTATAATCTCCTCAGGCTGTAGTAGCGACCAATACCTCAGCCAATATGCTCCTCTGAATAAAGCCTGCAAAAACGATGTATACTTAACATATATCATTTCTACATCGCCAGATCGCCCAACACATGGTAGCCGCACCCACTAGAATAATATCACGCTTTCCACTATCAAAGTGGGAGAGCCAATCGCCCACTATATGGGTTATAGATCTAGGTAGGTTAAGACCTGTGGCCGTATGAACTGTTCTCCAGATGTTTCTAGCATGGTGGCAATAAAAAAGAAGATGTTGAATTGTCTCATTTGAGTTACAGAAACAACAATTTTGACTACCAGACCAGTTCCTTTTTGCTAGATTGTCCTTTGTTAAAATGACACCTCTAGCTAGGTACCAGAGGAAAATCTTAATCTTTAGAGGCAATTTTAGCTTCCATATCAATTTATGTCGAAAAGGAGTATCATGGTTCATAAGTTTAAGGTACATAGAACGAGTGGAAAACTGACCCGTTCTATGTAAATCCCAAGATACAATATCCCTTTCATCCGATAGACTAAAGCCTCCTATTTTGGCCATGAGGTCATTATACTCAGTAAGTTTCACCCCTACTAACGAACGCCTAAAAGAAAGGTTGTAAGGCGTATTTCCCATAACCTGAGCCACTGAATTATGTGGTTCATAACAGACATGGTATAAGTTAGGGTAACTATCATGGAAAGGCGTCGGTCCAAACTATGTATCCTCCCAAAATCTTATTTGAGAGCCATCTTTCATATTAAAAGATACAGATGAGAGGAATTCATCCTTGACATTTAACAACCCTCTCCAAAAATGGGAGTCGTTCTGTTTGATCCTAACTTGAGACAATGTTTTTGATCCCAGGTATTTATTCCGGATTAAAGACTGCCACATGCCATCCTCGTTGAGCAGTTTGAACAACCATTTGCTCAATAAGCATTTGTTTTGGATCTCCAGGTCAATAATACTGAGGCCACCCTGGTCTTTTGGGCGACATAAAAGGTCCCATCTAGCAAGGCGATACTTTTGTTTAATCGTACCTCCTTGCCAGAAGAACCTGGATCTATAAAAATCCAGTTTAGAGCGCACACCTTTCGAAATCTCAAAGAAAGACATCATAAACATTGGAAGACTACTAAGTACCGAGTTTAATAGGGTTAGGCGCCCTCCATAGGAGAGGTGTTTTGCCTTCCAGCGGTTTAACTTCTTTTCAAATCTCTCTTCGATCATTTTCCAATCATTATTAAGGAGTTTTCTATGATGCATGAGGATGCCCAGGTATCGGAATGGGTATTCCCCCATGTCACAGCCAAAAAGGTCCATATATTCCTCCTCATAGTTGGTAGCTTTACCATAACAAAACAGTTCACTCTTGTAAAAATTGATTTTTAGTCCCGATAACTGTTCAAAGACGGTAAGCAGAAGCTTCATATTCTTAGCCTTTTCCAAGTGAAAAGAATGGTGTCGTCCGCGTATTGCAGGATAGACAATCCATCATCAACAAGGTGAGGTATAATGCCACTAATTTGTCCATCATCCTTAGCTCTTTGAATGAGCACAGCTAGCATATCAACCACGATGTTAAACAAGATAGGTGACATTGGATCGCCTTGGCGAAGTCCCTTTTTCGTTTGGAAGTAATGTCCAATATCATCATTAACTTTAATACCGACACTCCCTCCCTCAACTAAATTTCAATCCATCGGCACCATTTCGGGGAGAAGCCTTTCATGCGAAGGGCCTACTGAAGGAATGACCATTTTACTTTGTCATAGGCCTTCTCGAAGTCAATTTTAAATAAGACCCATCAAGTTTTTCAGTATAGAGCTCATGGATCGTCTCACGAAGAACAACCACTCCCTCCATAATATTTCTCCCTGGAATGAACGTCGTCTGGGATGGTTTGACCACAGTATCTGCTACTTTGTTAATCTGATTGGTGCCAACTTTAGGAATAATCTTAAAGCTGACGTTTAGGACACAAATAGGGCGGTACTGTTGAATCTGCTTCGCATCATTAGTCTTCGGTATAAGGGTAATAATACCAAAGTTTATACTAAAGAGAGGCAATGTTTCATCATGAAAATCTTTAAAAAGAGCCATTAAATCATCTTTTAAGATTTCCCAGAAAACTTGGTAAAATTCAGCTGGGAAACCGTCCGGACCAGGGGATTTGTTATGTTCCATCTGGAATACGGCGGTTTTAATCTCCTCATCTGTGAAAGGTGCTGTTAATATATCATTTTCAGCTGAAGTCACCTGGTTTATGTCCTCAATCCTATCCTCCCTCAAAGTGATATCACACTCATCAGGGGTTCCAAACAAGCCCTTGTAATAGTTTGTTATGTAGGATTTGAGTTGCTAATCACCAACCACTACCTCACCTTCCTGTTCTAACCAGAAGATGTGTTGTTTACGATGCTTCCCATTCGCTACTAGATGGAAAAATTTGGTATTATTATCCCCTTCCAATAGCGTGTTAACCTTAGCACGTTCGTACCATTTTATCTCCTCCTCTCTCAAAAGGGTAGCAAGCCTCTCCTTAAGATAATGCTTCATATTTAACTCATTATCTGAGAGGCGAGATTGTTCCGTGTTTTTATCAAGAACATCAATTAACGAGATGAGCTTTCTCTTTTCCTTTTTAAAGTGGCCGGCTGTATGTTTCGCCCAACCCCTGAGGTGTTTGCGAACAGCTCTGATCTTGTTCTGACACCGCTGGAGGCTGGTTGTCCCTTGGTTTGTAGATTGCCAGACATTGGCAACCATATCAAAGAAACCTTTCCTAAGGAACCAGCCCCTCTCAAATTTAAATAGCGGAGGGCTAGTAGGATGTGTTGATGCCCCTGTATTAAGGAGTAGCGGAGTATGGTCTGAGGTGCCCCGATTCCTTGCTTCCACAATTTTTCTTCCCAATCCGTGCTCACAAGAATTCTGTCCAGTTTTTCATGAGTAGGGTCATCACCATAACTCACCCATGTGAATTGGCGTCCCGACATTTCAATCTCCTTAAGATCTAGAACCTCAATGACCTGATTAAAAATGTTAGGCCATTTGGGATAAAAATTGTCAGTACTTTTATCTTCCGGTCGTCTCATTATATGGAAATCGCCACCTATTAAATAAGCGAGGGATTCATGAGAGCAGGAATTTGCCAGTTTAGCCAAGAATGTCTCTTTGTTGTCTTGTTGGGCCGGTCCGTAAACCGCATAAAGTACCCATTTGAAGTCATCAGCTTTATTTCTGAAGATGAACTTGACATAAAAGTCCCCCTTGGAGATGGCTCCAATATCAAAGGTTGAGAGATCTACTCCCAAAAGCATTCCACCGGATCTCCCATGCGGTGCCATATTATGCCATATAAACTCACGGCCGGCACACAGGTTCTTTAAAGTAGATTCGGTGAAGTCCGCTCGACCAGTTTCCATGAGGGCTATGAAGTTAATTTGCTTCTCACAAACCATTTCCGACAAATATCTTTGTTTAGCCAAGTCTGCAAGACCTCTGCTATTCCAAAAAACTCCTTTCATTGGAGACAGTATTAACGGGGTCTTAGGTTTCTTCGGAGGCTTAGCCATCCGTTTCTTAGTTACAGAGTTGGACTTTTTCTTGCGAGGGACACCCCTTAGATTACAACAAACGTGATCGAGGTCCTCGTCGAAAGCATCCTCATTTAAATGACCACATGCGTGGTTGAGAATTGCATCAAAATTGTCATCCTCCTGATCCCCCACATGAATGGAGGCAAGATTATTTGTTTTATCTTTATTTCTTTTCCCATTCCCCTTAGAATTAACAGACAACAGAGGAAATAACAGCGCTATTATCTCTACCCAAAGAAATACCTAAGTTGCAAGTTTTGGATTCTACCTGAGAATTAGAAAAAGAGGTAAAAGAGGTGGTACCTGGAGCCTCCAAGTTCCTCCTAGCCGCCAACCTCTCTGTCTTGGCAAGGGTATGTTCATCCGTCACAGATGATCTCTTGCTCCGACGCACCATCTTCACCATCAGATCCGGCATTGGAGCCAGTGCCTCTACTGTCGTAGGAGGTGGGTGCTGAGCCGGCTGTGGGCTCCTATACACCGGCAGCTCAGAGCCAGTACCTCCGTCTTCTATGGCACAACATCCCGGACTGCGGGACCCAGAAAGTGCCTCAGCGTACGAGAGTACAGAACTCTCACGCGTAGGCGTCACCGGGTCATCCTGCAGCACAGTCCGGATATCATCGTTCTGCAGCTCATCTCCTGGCGCCTCGCGAGCGACCACATCTCGCGCGGGAGGAGGCGCCACGAACTCAAGTAGAAGAAACTTATTTAACTAACATAAGAACTAAGGGGTCTCTGGCCATCAACAAGAAAACTTTCGTAAATATATTTTAGCCCTGACCTCGTGCCATCTGCATCAGATCCATAGTAGCGCTAGCGCCTTCAAATGTTCTTTTGTTCCTCTCTTTCCAGATGTCTGTAAAATTGATTCGCTTCCAAGCCTTCTCTGGAAAAGAACATTGGATGATGAAGTGCGTATGTCCATGTGGTCGCTCTTCCTTGCAGCTAGGATGACTGAAGGATCATATTGCTCCACTTGACAGCATAACTGGATGCTCTGCGTGCTCTCTTCTGCTCACTTGCTTTATGACCTCTGAATTTTCACGCTATTTTGGTCTTGGACCACGAAATCTTATCCCCATGTTGTGCACAATCAAAATCACAGAGCCAAGGACATGGCCGCACTGTGACAAACTGACAACCCAGGAAATCATGCGGCAGCCAATTTCCTAGTGTCTTCAGTTGCTACGGTAGTAGATATAGGGTTTTTTCTACTTTTCCCGCAAGTCTTTCTTCCTCAAGGTATGTTTTGGGTTTCGCCTGAAGGTTAGCAAATTGAAGGGTGAAGTGTATTGGTTGGTTAGATTGTAATGTTTCGAGAGTTCGAGATTGTGTTTAAACTAATCATGCATCATTAGCATTAGTCAAAACTTGCTGTGATTCAAAAATTTAATTAAATTAGGGCTAAACCACAGTTTTTGCACTTAGGCGGACAGTACACCTGCAGGGTCGGAGAGTCCGCCCACGGCCGACGTCTTTTTTCCTTTGTTTCCGAATGTTATACGCTATGCACATAAGTAGAACGGCTTTGATTTCTCAAAACTGATTGGCAAATTGATTCCTTTCCAAACCTCTCTGGAAAAGAACATTGGATGATGAACTGAGCTGATGTCTCTTTGGACAACCTGGACTGCGGAACTAGTTCCTAGCTCGTCCTAACAGTTACAGTCTTGGTCTTTCTCCAAGCCAACTTGTAAGTCCGGGAACATATCTATTGGCGCTCTTCCTTTATTGGAGCCAGGATGGCTGAAAGATCGTATATTTGCACTGGGCATCACAAACGGAGGCTCCTTTCTTCTGCTACTGTGCTGCTTCACCACCTATGAATTTTTACGCTCTTTTGGTCTTGGACCATGAAATCTCATTCGCTTGCCACACAGAATGAAAATCACTGGGCAAGGATATTGCCGCACAGTAATCACTCAAAACCGGTTGCGGGAGCCAATTTCCTGGTGTCTTCCGTTCCTACCGGAGCAGATATACGTATTTTTTTCTTGTTTTTCCCACAACTCTTTGTGCCCAAAGTCAGATTTTGACTTTTGCCTGCAGGTTGTAGCAACTTGAATGGTGAAATGGAAGAAGATACAATATCAAATGTGGAGTGTATATATATGGTGGCACTCAGCATGCCTCATGTATTGGTTGGTTAGATGGATGTATCATGTTTGATGCTCGTATAAAACGCACGGAACAACAAAGTTTGGTGCTACCATTTATTGGTCAATAAGAGTAGCGGCATTCACTACCAGATCAGTACTTAAGATTAATTTTGCATCACGGAACCTTAGAACAAAAAAACCATTTACTAGAATGTGTCTACATTTTGCGCTAAGCTACGGTGGTAGAAAACCTATAGGAAGGAGGGTAGCTATGGAACAACAGCCACGTGCAGGAAGGTGAGGACAGGTCACGTGACACGCGTCCCATATTATATAGCATTACCCTATTTGATTTTGTAGCAGCCCGGCATATATATACACTAGCAGACCCTAATGACCCATAAATGATAAGAATCATTTAGAATATTTTTTATATCTTGGCCGGTTGCAGTGGTTGTGGGCCGGTGCAGGAGCGGAACATTAACCATGTGCCATGCTCGGTGATACCTCGTGTACTGTAATTTTTTCCTTATTGTTTCCTGCCCTTGCTATATTTAAAGCTAGTGATCTGCAATCTTATTTGTTCACCAAATAGAAAACATGACAAAATGTGTGTTGGGTTAGTAAATATTATTTCATCTTTCAAAATAATATGTTCAGCATTTTTTAGATCTAAACAGATTGAACGTTTAATGAAATCGCGTCCATATGGTTCATCTCAGATGTTGATCTAGTGCATCTTAAGTGTTATGGTCATCTCTATGATGCTGAATTAAAAAAAAGGAAAATTGAAAGTATATGAACATGTCAGATCTCAGTGCGTTGAAAAAGTTTAAATGCAGTTGATGGCTTAAACAAATTGATTTGTAATGTGGCGTTATAGAGATAAATAGGTCTAAATTTTGGAAATCAATTCTTTTGCAAGGCAACAGGTGAGCAAACATGCGCTGCGGCAATCTAGCATTCCCCCACAGCGCAACCTCAGTATATTGAGTCGCATTAAGTGCGGAGATGACAATGAGCCTATGGAAGTCGCAGCTGAAGAGTAGATGAGCTTGTTCAAGTTGTCCGACGGCCGCCGCCTCCATGGCTCCTCTCCACGTTGGTGACAAGGCGCCATGAGGAAATACAGTGGATGGACACTAGGAGGTGAGGAAAATCTGTGTTTTGGCCACCGACGGGTTATGCAACCTGCACAGGGCTCTCCTGCATCGACAGAGCTGGGCTAAGGAGGCTAGACAGGTAAACCAAACATTACACAAGCCAGTCTAGCCCCTCGGAGATTCTATGGATCAGCGCCTTTCTTGTATTTTGCCGTCTCCTTCGTCCGGTAGGACAGCATAAGTTTCAGCTCTCATTGCTAAGTATGTTCCTGGTAGCTTCCGTTCCCGTTGCACATTATTCCCCTCTCTCCCTAGTACCCATGCATTGTAGTTGTAGTGGAGAACTGAAGCATGAAAGGCGAAATAAAATGGATGAGACTATGTATATATATATAGTGGTCACATGGTACATTGGTAATTATTGGATGAAGACCCATGTGCAAAAGGTAAAATAAAGTGGCGATAATATATAGTGATAATATATAGTGATTGTCTCGAAAATGGCATGGTACATACATTATTATTGTATTGTATTAATTCAACATTACTAAGAGAAGTTAAGGTGCTCCCATGCTACCAACCGGCAGCTGCACTTCTAGTTTGCTTCAGAAATTTATTCCAAAATATGAATGTATACACACTGTAGCAATTTTAGATATTCTAAAGTATCGTACCAGATTTAGGACTCCACTGATACTGATTATTGGCCTTCCAGCGACGTAGGACTCCCATAATTTAATCTACAGATCTCTCGCTGTCTCCCTCTCAATCACCGTCTCTGCTGTACAGTATTATACATGCTAGTGGTTTGATTAGTCTTTGTCGTGCATGATATTTTGTCAGCCTTCTTCGCATAGACGGACTAGTGCATCTTATTCGTAACAAAATTTATGACATTGAGAGAATAGAAAAATCAGAGCAAACGAGTTTGGATCATCAATACCATATTCCCTTTTTGAGTATGCCTTCTATCCTTTTTCTTATTCTTTCTCTTTATCTTTTACCTATGTGGAAGCCTGGTAGTGTATCGTCCATAAATATAGTTAATAGTTGGTTCACGATACAAAGTCTTGAACTATCGCTCAGAAACATATACACTCCCTTATACAAAAATAAAATAAAATATGCTGATCCACCGTTTTGACTGATTCTCGTATCAGTTCCTTAATCCGGTCATACAGGGAACCTAGATACTCTGGGCACCACAACAATACGTTGGTGCCGCACTCACCTTATTAGGCGGTTGCTCTCTTCATTGCTGCACCTCTGATGATCTGTGCTGCATTGCTTTGTCCCTAGTGTAAAGCATCCATTTTGCCTGACAAATTCATGACGCATTATTCATCCGCCAATCTCTGCATAGGGCCTCCATGGTGTTGTGTCGGCAACGGAAAACAAACATAGACAAGAATAATTCTTTTTCCAATGACTTATATTCAAAACAAAAGGATTTGTTTTTGCTGAATTACTTCACACCATGTATCCTCTCTTTCTTCTCCGTTGTGTGTTTCAAAACGTCCATGAGGTGGAGACAGAAGTGCAGAAGGTGATAATATATATGATAGTCTCGAAGCATGGCATGGTACGTATACTATTATTGTATCCTGGACGAAAATGCAGAAAATATACAAAGAACATTTATACATGATACATCACTTATTGAACTGGTAGGCTCGGCGAGACACCCAGGATATATAAACTTTAGCTGGGCCAGACTAAAAGGATATAAACCACGTATATCAAGTAGTACCCTAGGATCAAGGTTTGTATGCATATCTTGATTGAACTCAACTAAGGCATAGTACTATACAATTTGTTTTATGCCAATTTCAAAATGATGAATTGAGCAGGAAAATTTTTTTATGGCCAATGAGTTATGTCTCTGAAATTAAATAACTAGTCTCTCCGGTTTCAAATTTCTTGACGTTTTATGATCAAACACACACCAAGGAGTGATTAATTGGGTTGGATATTTCCTTGTCGGCACATATCTAATTGAGTTATGTGCCAATATGGCGTTGTCCTCAATAATTTGCAATGTCCATGCGGTTTTAACAGTTCACCAAATGTAGCCTATGATGAGTGTGACGGTTATTGTTGCTGCTTTCTGCATAACTTTTGCCGATAGTAACTGTGCCACTTAGTTACAAATGAAAGCATAACAACGACGTAGTAATATGCAGTTTAACCTTGAATTAATAAGCTCCCATAATTGTACCTAACAGTTGCATGCTTGGTAATTTGTTTTTCAAATGGAGTCTTCTTTCCGATCCATTTATATGATCATTAACGTCAGGGGGATCATATGCCAGTTCATATCCCTAGTATTTGGGCTTCAAACCAATTTCCCTCCTTTCTTCTGTCACCAAGGGTACAATTTTTTTGGTTGCTAACCAAAAATAAAGTGGCAACCACGGATAATTTTGCTAAAAGGCGAATATAGAGAATAGAACTTGTTCAGTCTGCCAAGGAATTGAAACTAGTAACCACTTGTATTTGGAATCTATGGTGGCTAAACTGTTGTTGGAAAACATCAGAACTAGCATTAGAAAAAGAATATAGGGTGCTCTTTTGAGACCATTGGCTCTAATATGAAGGTTCTTATTTAACCTTCAAAGCTGCAATTGTTTCACTAAACAATGTGCCTAAATTTCAAATTCGACCATCGAGATGAATAAATGCATTTTATTTTCCGTAGAACAATATTCAGCTTCAGGGCCCCACACTTGAACATTTTTCATGATGAAAATGGGAGCAAAATCCTGATGATACGAGCTCAAAACCATGCTGGGAGAAAGGGTGAAGTTAAATTGAAGTGGGATCATGGTATTGGAAAGTGGCTCGAATACAACTCAGCTCTTGCCCATGGGCACTATATGACTATGTAAGTTTGGCCCTGTAGCAGTTTGGTTTTTCCAGATGACTTCTATTCCTAATTCAGAGGGCTCAGGGGCGGGCCCAGGATTTTGACTCTGGGTATTCATGATTGTAAAGGGGTGTAAATTTTTCTTTTGACAACCAAAAATACACATATAAGACAAAGATATACTCATATTAGTGTAGGTTGAAGAACATTTTCTGTTTCATATTGCTTCTTTGCTGCAGCATTTTTCAAAAAAACAGCACTGTCTTCCCCCTTTCTCTTTATGTTTCAAATCTACAAATTAAGTACATTCAAAGATGAATGCTCAGTTCACTGTCACAAATTGGAATATGAGATTTAGGGATTAGGAATTTGGGATTAAAGGGTGAAGATAACCTCCAATCAAGTTGGGAATCACCAATCAGTCTCCTGTCTGCACCATGCGTCTGGTGCTGGTGAAGCCAACAAGCCATGCGCATGGTCGCCAGTGCGGCCGTGGCACACCCACCGTGCCATGCGTCCGTGCTGCGAGCTCCGCTGACGCCTAGCGGCTGGGCGCCCTGGTTGCCCCGCTCGCACTCAGCTAGCTGGCTGCCACGCTCGCTGCCTGGCTCGCCTCGGCTCTGCTCCTGCACGCCGCCGGCCGCTGGCCCCGCTAGGGTTCAACAGGTGGTCGGGAGTGTGGATTGAGGGAGAGAGTGAGCGATCGAGGGAGAAGAGAGTGCGCCAGTAAGAGCTGACAGGTGGGGCCACTGGTGGAGGATGAACTAATGAAGCGGAGGTAGACCGGGCCACTCAGTGGTGGGCCGAGTTGGCTGTTTTTGGCCCAGGGAGAGAAGGAAGTGGACTGTTTTTTAGGCAGATACATGTATATGGCCTGTATATGAGTATATATACTCGATTTTTTGGTAAAAATAATGGGTATTCAATGAATACCCTTGAATACCAAATGGGCTCGCCCCTGAGAGGGCTAGTTTGTTTGTTGTGATACAAAATTATTTGGCTCTTCTTTGGGAGGTGATTCTGTCAAAAGAAATGTACTTGCCTCCCACTTATATGAGTTATCTTTTCTTTTAGAGATGATTATTATATATTTTTTTTCAAAAACAACATTGGTGATAACTCAGCTCCACACATCCGGACGAACAAGTTATATATTTTTCTCTTGTGTTTTGCTATATTTTCCTCTGTGTTTTGCGTCTTCTTTTTTATTTGTTTTCTCCTTTTTATTCTTGCATTTATTAGGGCCTGTTATTTTTTGAACTTTGTAAAATGTTTTTGTAATTTTCACATTGGAAACACGTTCACTCCCTCACGACACAATTCCCAATCCAAAAGGTTGAAAAAGCTATTAGAAAGTTTGCGAAGTAAAAAAGACCCTAATCATTTTAAGTTCTCAAATTTAATTATTTTTACTCGATCAACTATGTAAGCAACCAACCAACTTAGACATTAGACGTGAGACACATAAGTAGCTGCGTACCTTTGAAAAACATTTGGTTTTTTAGGCGTTCGGTGGTCGTCTATGAGATTTTTTTATTTTTATATTTTTTATTTATCGTTATTTCAAAAATATATACCTGATAATTTTTTTTCAAATTTGTCAGCCTGCCGCCATTTGGTCTGGCGATAGGAGGCAATCGCCGACTCAAACGGCGATTTCTTGGCTGGGCCGTGGCCCAAGGCACCTGTCGCCGGATGAAACGGTTATAACCGTTTCATCCGGCGATAAGTGGTACCGCCGTGATGTAGTCGGCTACAGCCAGATGAAATGGCGGGAGTCCCTGTCGCCCGGCAGTTTGTGGGTGCGGCTTATCGCCGGTTCAAACGGTTATAGCCGTTTCAACCGGCGGTATGTTGTTTTTTTATCAAATTTTTTTTTTCATTGTATAATGTTTCATAATGTTATGAATTTGGGTTTTGCTGACTAGTCCGTTACTCCGTTAGTCGCATGACGTCATAGTTGTATGTCTATAAAGCGGCCTCTGACACATTAATTGTTGTTAGTTGATACAAAATTTAAATTACTTTTTTATCTTTTCTTTAGAAAAAAGAGGAAATTTGTATAGTGTAAATAATAATGTACTTAGTGGTTAGATTTGTAGGCAAAGTATTTGCATGAAATAAATTTGTATGTACGTCCGAAACTAGCTGAGTTGTGTGAGGGAATGTGTACTGAACGTGGCAGTGTTCATGTTTGAAGGACGCATCCAATGCTCTGAAAAGCCTAGCATACCTATGCACGGGCCTCATCCATCTGAAAAGGCTAGTTACTCAGCTATAGTCTATTTATTGCCCCTGTTGCAAGTGAAGTACTACCATTAATTGCGATGCGACAAGAGCATTGCTTTGCTCTGTGCTTGGACATGGACTTGTCTCGTCCATCTGAAAAGGCTACTTCTCCAAAAGCTACACCGTCATGAGCCATGCATAGCCTTTTCAGTGTTTCATGTGAACACATAGACACGCATACAAACAGTGAGAGAGACAGGGAGGGAGAGAGATCAGTACAATGGCATGAGCGGTACCTCTAATTACTAACCTATAGGTTACCGTGCCTACGGATAACTTGCCTTAGGTAACGTAAAATGACAATAGACAACGAACAATCTACTGGGTGAAGCGAAGAAATTTTCCCTTCTTGTTCCTTCCATCGGTTGTGGAAGATTGTGCAGGCTCCTTGTACCGATTCTTCTGTTCGTCTGCTTCCCTTTTAAACTGTGCTTCACGAGCTTGGAATTGTTCCTCTTGAATCTTGAGGGGCGCCTCTCTCTGACCTAACTCAGCTCGCCGTCTCTTTAGCTCATCTTCTTTACCCTTTAAACGGATCTGTTGTTGTCGAACTCGCCTTTCTTGTTCCTCTCTTGCAAGACGTGCTTCCTCCCGAGCCTGAGTGTGCCTCGCATAGTATTGTCCTTTGGTTTCAACTTCGTTGAACGAAACCCTTCCTAGTGGACGTGTGTCGATCCATTGCATGAATGTGCAAGCCTGAATATAAATTAGTGTTTACTTTGAATTAGTTAAGGGAAGAAAAAAGACTACAAAAGATATTAGAAATGAAAGTACCTTGAAATCATTATCTATGTCAGGACACTTGAAGAACCTACACCCTTTCTTGCCTTGAGGTAATGGGTCAGTCCAAACTTGCAGCCATGTACGGAAGCCGCAATGGCATTTGGGCCGCTCATTCCATGGAGGAATCGCATTTGGGTCATCCCTCCATGTCGACATAGATATGGTTGTTCAATGCGCACTAGGTGCATTCATCGTTGGTGGTAGTGTGTGTTATATAGAGCACGACCGTGTTGGTCCATGGACTACGTCTATCGTACTAGTTTAGTGAAAGCTGCATAGTCCAAGGAATCCGATGTTGTTGTCCCCGCAGTGGATGGTAGCTGTAAGTCATTATTAATGTAGAAGAGCCTTTTCATTTAATTTGTTGTTTTTGTTGCTCTAGTTGAAGACATAAATGTTGGAGGGCTGGTATTTGTAGATGCCAAAAGTCATTGGTGATAAGGCAGAGTGTTGCGTGGTGTAGTACCACGTGATTCCTCCATACTACTTTATTTAGCCTTTTCAGTCTACGACCTTTATAAAGTGTACGGTATGCAGTCACGTTTATAGGAATCGCATGATGTGATGGATCAAAGGACCAACGTTCAACGTAGATGAAACCACAATTATTAAACACAGCTGCATGTACGAAGAAGTAGCCATGCATACAAAAGACTAAAGCACGGTGATCATAATGACTAGATGCGCCCACGCTTTGGCGCCCCTCTCCTGGCACGTCTCCCCGCAGCCTGTGCCGCTCTGGTATGGTGCCGCGGGTACGTCAGTGGGTCCGGGGGAACTATGTCACGACCTGGCCGATGACCTGCCTCAAGAAGTGGTGTCAGATCCTCCTGCGTGGCCCCCTGCGTCGGTACTGGTGCATCACTAAGCTGTGAAGGGCCAGCAACGTCATGTTGGCCACTGCCGTAGTACTGCTGAACCCACTCCTGGTTGTCGAACTAGCCCATGTTCTCGTCTGCGTCGTCGTCGTCATCTGTCCCACCAATGTCTCGGTACTCTGCTTAAACAAATAAATGTCAAATATCTAACATAATAGATGCTTGCTATCGTAGTTGTGACACGTTGTTTGATACATACCTAAGTTGGTCATGGGTCGTAGACGAGACGTAGATCCGGCCCCGTATGCACCCATAGGAGAAAAACACGATGAGCCTGCAAGTACACCAACAAGGGTTGCGCATTGCATATTTAGTTTGAAATTGTATTGCTATTATTGATAAGAAAAGCTATCTAGTATGGTGTACCTGGATGTGGCGTGTACATGGGTGGAGGAGGACGAGGTGACGTGGTCGTGGTAACAAAGGGTGCCGGAGGAGGCGCACCCCATGCCGTGGCGGAGCTGTCCTGTCGTGTACACGTACCTCCATACGCTCCCGAACGTGGACCACGAGGTGGAAGGGTGGTGTCGTCACTACGACAAGTGACGGCTCGGCGAAACCGACCGCAAAGGTCAGCAATCTTCTTGTATGCGCTTAGGTTTTGCGCGTGCGTCATGTTGGAGCAATGGGCAAGGTTCGACGCAGCCTCTGCCTCAATCCCTTGTATGACATCGTACTACAGAGAATAAATAATGTGAAAAGTTAGATATAATAACTCAAAGAAAATATAAGTTCAAGTAAGAAAACATACCGCTATAGCGAAGTTCTGGTCCCTCACAAGGGGGTACGTGTCAGACAGCTGCGCCATAGCCATAGGCGCCTCTGGAGGAACATGCACCATGCGCGTGCGCGTCGTCGGAAGGTACCACAATAGGTACCGAGAGAACGCCTCGTCCGTGTGTGGATTGTTCTCCAAGACCAAGTCGTCCAAGGCCTAGTCCCAGGACTGAACGAACGGGAGGACCTTTGCCGCCCATAGTGACCCTGGAGGCTGACCCTGACGTGTCCACCTGGAATAATACAAATATGATAGGCTATATGTACTATTCTTTTTTAGAAGATATTACAAGTAACATACAGATCCATACCTGTGCACGTGTGCCTGAACTGAGTGTGTCACGGGAACGGGAAAGTCCTGGTGGAGGCCGAACTGTCTCATGACTCGGTGCACGTGGTACTCCTCAATGTGGATGTCGTAGATGATTGGCTTCCTCGTCATCCAGTACTTCTGGTCACGTAGGCACAAAGAAGAAAGGCCGTTCGGTGCTCGTGCAGCAACATCGGTAGGACTGTACGCTGTCCACCTCACGTCATTGTCCACAAGGGCGTCGAACTGACCAATAAAGTCAGGATATGACTTCTTCGTCTGCACGCTGACCCAGATAGGCTGTGAAAAAGAAAATAATTGTTGTGAGCATTTTACTATACAAATTGACAGTACAAATTGACAGTTAAAATAACTAAATCAACATCACATACCTTCCTGAGGCACCACAACGAACCCATTGTAGGCATGTCGACCTCATCGTGGTCTGGGGACAGATCAGTGTACGGGTCCAAGTTTATCAGGGGCCGACCCACGGGGAACCGCTCGTAGGACCAGAGCCGTAGGAGCATGGGGCACCCAACAAAGATGGGCTCGTCTGCTGAAACCTTCATGACACACTTGCAAAGGCCCCTGTACGGCGCGGACAACACAGCCGAACCCCAGCTGTACTATGGCATATCGTCAAGTGGGGCATCTGCTATCGCCCTCGCCACTGGAAGGAGGTGCCTCGGACACGAGTCGCCCTGGGAGCTACAAAACATGACCCAGCCAAACAGCCACAGTAAGTAGGCCTCAAAGTGCCTAGCGACTGTAGCGTCGTCTGCGTCGTCTCTCATGTACTCTGCCTATATTAATATATCACATAGTTAGTCCAAGAACTAAACAATATCTCACATGATATATTCAATTCACTATTACGTACACTGAATGACCGTTGGAGCACCTGCTTCCCAGGTTTCTGGATGCAAGGATATGTTTTCAAGTCAAAGAAGCTTCCTACATTTTGAAGGCATATAGTCTGCAACAACGCCGGCAAGTTATGATATGAAGCTTCATACGTGCCCCACCTCATCTCAAGCGCCTTTTGCTTCGCTCTGTAAGCTTTGTTATAGCTAATTTTATATTTGAACTCCTCCTCAACGGCACAAATAATTGACTTCGGCTCGTAGCTAGGATTCTCCACGATCTGAGGATACATGTAGTTAGCAATAAAGGCAGCTGTCAGGTTGCGGTGCCTTGATGCTAATTGCTCAAGCTCGCATGTGTGGTCTACCACAATCTTGACCTGCCAGAAATCCTGCCACTTGCCCTTGGACGCGTACACCCTGAACGGGCATTCGCTTCTCACACAATGAATATCATATGTTTGCAGACTGCTCTTGAGCACTTTGAACTGTCTTTGCAAAGATAGAGTGGACCAACGTTTTATTGCTTCTTTCATATTATCAGCATTAGCATACATTGAACCGACGTAGACCTCATTCTCCCTATACTCCCATTGCACCGCTTCACCATCATTTACACTTAGCCTCGAAAAGTCATACCCGTTCCAGTTCTGCGGGACACAATAATCATCTTCATCGTCTGAAGATGAATTACCCACCGCATGCTCTTCACCCTCCCTCTGAAACTCATTGACTATGCAGAGATTGTCTTCCCCCTCATCAGCCTCGCCAGTTGCTTGACGAGGTTCCTGTGAGCCATCTCCATCTTCAGCTGGTTCATGCATCGTATCCGGATCTTCATCAGGTTGTCCATGCATCGTCTCCGAATCTTCTAATACTGCATCCCCCTGGCCTCCATCTTCGTCAACTGCTTTAGTACTAATTGTAGCCTTTTCGAACGCTTGCACAAATAATACCAGAGGTAAACCTCGACTAGTGGTTAGATTCACATAGTTCCTCCAGTTTTGGGTGCCTTGAAGTGGCAATAACTCCCAAAATACCAGTTCCCTCCGATTTACAACGGCCATGATCGAAATCTCATGTTGCTCTCGATTAAGTCCGAAACCTTTAAATAGCCAATTGCAGATTGAAACCCAAGTCCTCTCTCTTGCTCGGGGTACTTCCTTTCTGAAGGAACTAAAGTCTGACAAATCTACCCCTTCAGGACCATATCTAACATCCCCAGACCCATAGAACACTTGAAAAGGTATTCTTTCTGACATGCCTGCCAACACAATTGAGACCGATTTCTCAAACTTAGATATTTAATCTGGGGGCAAAAAGGTTTTCATTCAAATAAATTTAGTCCACCTACTCAAATATTTTCTAAAGAATCGTAATATAACTACACAAACTAAACAAATATTTCTTTTCATAAAATTCACTGAATAATATTTATACGTAGATATTCCTAATTTAAACTACTATGTTTCTAATTTTACTGACTACTATTTCTATTCAAATAATTTTTCCTATTAAAATATTTAAGTGCAAAATATTTCTAATTTTATTGACTACTATTTCTATAAAACTATTTTTTCTATCTATCTAAACTATTTTTCTATTCTCACAAATTAAACTAAACTATTTTTTGAATCTCACAAATTAAACAAGGCAATATGCCTAAATTATTTATTCACTATAATTTCTATCTAAGCGTCCATTTCTATATAAAACATTTAACTTCCAAATATTTCTAAACAACCTTTTCGATCTATCTAAACTAGGCTAAAATTTGGATTTGTATTGGACTAGTCTATCTATCTAAACTATTTTTTCTATGTATCTAAAATATTTCTATGCAAATAACTAGCTAATATTTTTATCTACAGAGACATATACATTACGATCTGTAGAGATATAGAGATTAAAAAAAAATACCTAAACCAGAAGACAGATCTAGCAGAGCAGCACCCCACCCTTCCTCTCCCCTCCCCTCCCCTCCCCTCCCCTGAGCAGCACCCCACCCTTCCTCTCCCCTCCCCTCCCCTCACCTCTCCTCTCCTCTCCTCTCCTCTCCTCTCCTCTCCTCTTTTTCTTCCTCCTCTCTTCTTCTCTTCCTCTCCTCTGGTCACCAGCGCGGCAGCGCTCCGCGCTCTTCTCTTCCTCTCCTTCTGGCTGCGACGGGCTGGGAGAGGGCGCGGCACGGCATTTATAGCGGCGCCTTCCGCCGGATGAAACGGCGGTAGGTTAGCCTACCGCCATTTCAAATGGCGATAAGAAGTGGGGCCCAGGCGCCACCAACCTACCGCCGGTTCATCCGGTGGCATTTAATCGGGCCCCGCGGCTCGTCTGCCTACCGCCGGATGAAACGGCGATAAGTAGCTGGCCCATCGAGGCCCACCAGCTATCGCCGTTTCATACGGCGGTAAGCTGTGCCGCCAGCCCACATGGCGATTTCTATGGCTATCGCCATTTCATTTGGCGATAGGAGCCTAACGCCAGACCAAACGGCGGCACGCTGACAAACTTGCAAAAAAGTTTATCAGGTATATATTTTTGAAATAACGTAAAATAAAAATTATAAAAATAAAAAAATCTCGTCGTCTATCCGGCTACGTTTTCGTGCAACCTTGTAAAGTTCCAGGCCTCCAGTCCATCATGACCTCACGATTCCACACCTTGGTTGCTCGGCCCATGAATATGCAGCCCAACACGCATTCGCTTCCTCGTCTTCGTCTCTCCAATCCCTCCGCATGAACACCCGTCGTTCTCCTTGGACACGCACAGGCACATCTCAATCTGTCTCTGCATGTCTTGCTCTCTCTCTGTTCTCAAGATTATAATGGTAGGCAGCACAAAAACCGGTGGCCGCGTGGGCGAGCGATGGCCTACGAGGGTCGTCGAGGGCCCGGCGGCGCTCGCGTGTGGTCTAGCAGCGGTGACGGCGTGGGGGGGGGGGCAGCAGGGGGAGCGGCGATGGCCGGTCGCTGCCCTATGGGGGAGTTGTGATGGGGGAGTCGAGAGAGCTGGCCGCCAATCGCCGTTCTAGCGGGAGGGGGAGACGGCGATTGGAGCCGCGGAGCTCCTCGCGTCACGGACGATAGCGATTGAAAATGACTTCGGTTCGTTTTAAAAATAATTCCGGTGGGTAGAAAAAATATGGGTGACAAAAAACAATTGAATTTAGTAGAAACATTTTCTGAATATCAGTTTTGGTGGGTTTGACCCCCTGCCCACCTCTGTTGACCCTTACAGGTGGGTCCGACATGAGGGGTAAGGTGGACCCAAATTAGGTGACAAACGTTTTCAATTTAACATGGGCGAGTAAAGGATTGTACACTAGGAAGTGCCTTGACTTCAAGTTTGGGAAGTTCGTGGAACATAGCAGCCAGGACGTATAATAATTTTCTTGTAGCCAAACTAGTTAACATTTTTGCTGATGTGGACAAGAAAAAGAGAAAGGTGAACACAAGGACCTTTTCAAAGACGGGTCCAATTGGAAACTGAATATTACCGCATGGTGGGTCTGGAGCCGATTTGGATAAGAATTCCAACTCGGAAAGAAAAAGAAAAATCCAGCGGGCCATGGTACAAGAGTGCAAAATTTGCGAGCTATAGGCTTCTGTAAGGTCTCACAGGACACCAGTGATGTCGTCGCATCATACTTTCGTCGCGTCAGCTTGCCTGCTCGTTCTGCTCCTGCTATGGGCGATTGGGGACGTTCTCGTGGATCCACACCCATGGATGCTTTCTGTGGATGGGAAAGTTATGACAAAGAGCAGCAAGATCTTGTTGGTACATTCTGATGAAACCAACGTGAATTTAGGTAGCAACGGGACAGCTAGTGAAGGGCACAGCTACGATGGGGGGGCAAAATCTCAGCAGAATTTCGGTGACACTTTTCAATTTCTGAACCTTCCGCCGGTGAATGGGACTAGGTATTTGGGTAAAAGACAGTTTAAGTTGGAATTCCATTGCGGTTGTATTGGTTAAGTGCTAGTTTCTGAAACGAAACTGCGAAAGATCAATGCATACGCTTGGTTGTAACCTTCTTCTCTCGAGCATAACAATCGTGTGAAAGAAAACATCTGGAACTTCGCTAGGGAACGTGAGACAAGTTGCATGTCCTTTACCTAGCAACATTGTTCCCTCTTTCTTTCCTGACTTTATCAGGCCTGGCTTCTGTATATAGTCTTGAACTCTTCAGTAAACGAAATCATCCATAGTCTGCGTTTTGTCTTTTGTCATGCATCCTCTGCCTATATGGAAATGCAAAAGGAAACCAAACAAATAAAAGCTCATGTGCTATAGGATCCAGCTTTAACTGATTAAATTTGAGTACAAGAGCATGTAGCTGTATAATGTGATCGAGTAAAACTCCAGAGTATTGTGTTTGATCTTCCTTTATGCCTCAAATTTAGTGGATCTATACCTTCGTAAACTTCAGCCTTCAGGGGTGGAATACACGAAGAAGATCCACGACCGCTGACCTTACTCCCCACATTGGTGATAGTTTCTGACCCTCTACCCTAAAACTACCATAGGATCATTCAGTTCAAAACATAATAAAAAAAGTCAACAACTTTTTTGTAGTTTTGGAGGTCTTGTCGTGTTAATCTATGAGCATCTTTTTTATCTGCAACTCACGTAGAATCTGCAGCAAATCATCAATCGAGGGGTTTTTTAGTCCAAGTTTAATTGCGCAGCATTTGTGTCTTTCTCAATCCCTCGTATTCGCTTGCTTCCACAAACCATTCCAGGTTTTTTAATCCGGCTCAGTCAGGTCGTTCCTCATTTTGCTCTGTTTAGAAGCTAGGTGTAAGGCGATGTGTACTTATAGCCAATAAAAGGTATTCAGAAAAGGCAAGCAACCTGTCGTAATTACCACCGTAGAAAGGGCCACAGAGAGCAAAACCCAAGCTAGAAAAGGACCCCCTTGCGACAGGGGTCACGCCAGGTTCATTTTACCTGGTGCATCGGCACCAGGGCAAATAGTTTTTTAACAGTAATTAAGCCTAAAATCAGCGTGTAATCTTTGAAGCCTGTACAAGTCTTTTGAGCTGTGCACCAGTGTCATTTCAGCTCCAGCTTCGCCCCTGCCTGGCGGCCCATGTAAAGGCACTATCAAACACATAAGGGTATCACCCTTCTCACCGGCCCGAACCTGTCTAAATCCCTTTTGTTTTTGCTTCTACATATGAATCAGCAAGGTCTTCATGCGTGGTACACCCTGGATGAATCCCTTTTCACGCTTAAGATTAATGTAGTCATGTAACTGTTGAGCCAATGATCTTTTCCTTAGCCTCAACAGAAAAATAGCTGCCGCCTGACTAAAACATGATTTGATTTACAGAAATTTATTTTTGCGCTCTCAAAATGCACAGCTATCGCTTCTATGACACTGAAAATGTTATAGAAGGCTGGTGCTACACTGTTGATGCACGCCCATAAATTAAGACAATCAATAAAATTTGGAAAAAGTCCAAATTACTCCCCTCAACTATAAGCAAAGTCTACATAACCCTCTAAACTATTTTTTGGTTTATTTTACCCCTTAAACTATGTTATTTGGTATAAGCAAAGTCTATTATTTTTGTCATTATTTTGATGGGGGTAAGATATTTAATAATTAATGAATACTTAGGACACCATATTATAAAAAACTAGTGACGAAAAATTTATAATATATTTTTTTTGACATACATTGTGATGTTCACTACAATCATGCAAAATTTTAAATTAAAATTCAACTTGTGCATGGAGAAATAAAGAAGACAAATTGTATTAGGGGGTAGAATACACCACGTGACATAGTTTAGGGGGTAAAATGAACCAAAAGATAGTTTAGGGGGTTATGTGGACTTTGCTTATAGTTGAGGGGAGTAATATGCACTTTTTCTATAAAATTTTGAATCCTAGTTTCGTTGTGAAGCATTTGGCACTTTCTCTCGATGTCTCATAATCCCTTGGTTCGACACTACACATTCATATGAGCATCAGTTGTCAACCAACTGGTGATGATCTTGTGGAACAGTTTGCTGCTGCTTTGGATCGGAGAAAATAAGTATTGGGTACCAGATAATTATCAAACAATGCTACTATTTATATTAATTCTTTCAAGGTTGGATTAATACGACCAACTACTAAATGAATATAATTGTACTTATGTGTAGTAAATGGCTAAGAAACTATTCGTACAATTAAGCTCTGAGGTTTTACTATTTATATGTCAATATTCGATCAGTACCCAGAACAGCTTCTACATATTTCTGGTTGCAAGGATGATGAATTACTTTCGTTGTTTGGACATGGAACCATGTTGGATAGGGCGTACAGCGGACCTCATCTGATCAAGTTACATCTTATTATCCTTAGGACGAAAAAGGTCGCCGTAGGTGTCCAAAGCAGGCATCATCTGTTTTGAATCTTTTTTATCTAAATGACTAAAAATTTTGTTTATGGAAGCCGGTGCTGGGGTCAAATGCTCGTCGCCTCTACTTGCCTGCTCGTTCTCCTCCATCTACTGGGGATTGCCGGCGCTCTCGTCGATCCCATGGATGCTGGCTGTGAATGTGAAGGTCATGCCAAAGAGCATCAAGATCTCCTCGTCGGTAGAGTCGGAGGGATCGAGCCAACATGAATTTCGGCAGGAGCGAGGCAGCTCGGGAATACGATAGAGCTACAATGGGGGATTAATTTCTGAAGTTTCCGCAGGTGAACGGGACAAGGCATTTGGGTAAAAGACAACAAAGGTTGGAATTCAATTGTGGTTGTAATGGTTATTAACTGCTCTTTTCAGAAGAGCAAGATTGGTGCATGTGCTGTGGTTGCAAACCTCCTTCTCTCGAGCAACGTTGGATTGTTTATGATGGAACACTACATCTGACAACACCGACCATTGTGAGTTTGTAACAATTATGTAAGAAAACATCTGGAACTTCGCTGGGTAACTTGAGACAAGTTGCAACATTGTTCCCTATTTGTTTCCTGACTTCATCAGGCCTGGCTTCTGTATATATAAGTCTTGAACTCTACGCGAAAAAATAAATCTATCCCTGCTTCATTAAACAAAATCATTCAAAGTCCGCGTTACCTCATTTGTCATGTATTATCTGTTTGTTAGGAAATACAAAACAAAAAGGAATAAAATAAAAGCTCCTGTATTACAGGACCCGTCTTTCACGGATTGAATTTGACTACAAGATCATGTAACTGTCTAATGTGTCCGAGTACAACTCCAGAGTAGTGTGTTGTTTCTTCTTCTTCTATGTCCAAAAATTAGTGGATCTATATCCACCTGAACTTCAGGGGTGGACCAGACGAAGAAGATCCCCTTGGATGGGCGATAATTTGTGACCCTCAACACAAAGACAACCCTGCGATCATTCCCTTAGAAACATAAACACAAATCGTGAACAACTTGGTTTTAGCATCCGAGGTCCTGTGGTGTTAATCACTCAGCCTCTGGTATTGCAGCAACTCTCATGGAATCTGCAACAAGTCATCAATCAATGGGTTTTCGATTCCTAGTTTAATTGCATAGAATTTGCGTCTTTCCGAATGCCTTGTATTCCACTGGTTCAACTGACCATTTAGGGCAAGTACAACGGTGTCAACGGCTGCTATCTGTTCGGGCACAAATAGACAGCTTGGACAGACAGCTCGTACAATGGGTTGTCTATTTAGCTGTCTGTAGAATGTTTAATGCATCCATTGACACACAAATCATGACGATATAGTGCATACTTGATCTTTGTAGCTACTAGCAAAGACGCACGTGCGACACGCACGTGATACGGAGTTATAGCGAACCTACATTTCAGTTCACAACACATAATCCAAGCTAAAAAAAAAGATAATACACAGCTAGCTCATTGGTCCAGTTTCTTTTCATAATATTCAGTGTACAATGCAAGGAGAGGAACTCATATAGCTTGGAATCACCCCCAAACGCAAACCTCGGGCCTCAGCTCACCTAAATCGGAGTCAAAATATGTTTCTCATGGTTTCCATTATCTAGTTTGACTTTACCACTATACTTTATCATAAATTAAAATAATAAAAATTGGAAGATGGTTTTATGGAACTACAAGGTACTTGACGCAAATAATTAATTAATTATTGTCAGAAGTCATGATTGGATATAAATACATCTATATACACATTGTTTGTGAAATAAAAATGACTATTTTGGCACAAACAGTGCTTTTCCAGATACATGCGGGACAACTAAAAATTAAAACACAGCACCCTATGTGCTTTATTTATCGAAAGATATGAGATGAAAATCGCTAGCCTCTTTTATTACTTTTGTACAAAATACTGGTCCAGTTGCTACTACATTCAAAACATTAGTGCTCCAGCTTGTCACAACTATAGTGTCTACTTGAATAACCTCCTGGACTACATAGATCAACTGAGCAAGTAAATTATACCGGAATCTTATGCTGTAAAACTTAGTGTAAACAATCAAATTTTTAACTTAGTGTAATGGCAGCTCCATGGCCGGTACCCAGGAGAAGAACAAACAGTTTGGATCAAACATGGGACATGTGGTTTTTCAGAGGAAATAATCACATCAAGAGGCTTTACTATGTTGTTGTCAAACTGTTCATGGAAGAAGAAGGGACAAACACGGAACGGGATTAGATCATTGGACGGCATTATCGAGTTTGGTCAATTGCCGATTGATGAAGTCCAACTGTCATGGCACTGGCGTGGTACACTCTCTGTCCGGGCTGGGAAGTGGAGGCAGGGGAGCTCGTCGTCTATGTCGTCTGCTCGGCCGCAGTTCAGCTCGAGCGGCACTGCTGGCAGATGCACGCGGGGGCTGGCAGAGGCGCGGCTGCGCGGGTGCCATGGCGGCCATGGGAGGCAGCTTGAGCGGTGGCCGGCGGGCGACAGCGCAGATGCACGACGAGGCTGCGCTGGCGGCCATGGGAGGCAGCTTGAGCGGCGGCCGGCAACGGTGCAGGTGCCACGGCGGCGGTTGGCACCCCGCGTAAGCAGGCAACACACGACGGCTTGGGTGCGGAGATGCGGACCTTCCCATCCAACAAAAGGAAGATTCGATTTTTGGGAAAAATATAAAAGGGAAAAACGTTTTTTTGGGAAAGTTTAAAATAGATTTCGGTGGTTAGAAAAGTGTGGGTGAAAAGTATAGGTGACAAAAAGAATTCAATTTTGGCAGAAACATTTTCTATCATGCGATTTGGGTGGGTTTGACCGCCTTCCCACCTCCGTTGATCCTTTCAGGTGGGTCCGGCGTGAGGGGTAAGGTGGACCCAAATTGGGTGAGAAACGTTTTCAATTCTACTCGTTCTTTTATAAATAGATTTTGTTGCCTACATGATACAATGCACAATATATTCAAATATTCCATATAATTTTTTCCTTTTTTCCTCCACTTATTTTTCTTTTTCTTCCCTTCTTCTCTTTTCTTTTTCTTTTCTTTTTTCCCTCCTCTCCTTGTTCTCTCCGCCGATCAGCCTCTCACCCCTCTCGTTATCCCTTCCTCCTCTCATCTCGCCGGAGCCTCCCTCTCCCTCCCCCCTCTCTCCCCGTCGCGCACCTCGCCTCCCCGTCACGCACCTCGCCTCTGTGTTGCGCTTCACAGCGCTCTCCCTCTCTAGCACGCGCGGCGAGCAGGCCTCTGCGTGCCAGCCTCCCTCCCTCTTCCCCCTCTCCAGCAGGCACGAGAAGGCCTTCTCTCGCCGGCCCCCTCCCTCTCCTCCCTCTGACGCGGCGGCAGGTGATTTGGGCCTCGAGTTGATCTTTTTGAAGGTGATTTGGAGCTTGATTTGGACTTCTTGGTGCTCGATTTCATCTTCTTGGTGTTCGATTTCATCTGTTTAGACCTCGATTTCATCTTCTTAGTGTGCGGCGTGCTGCCTCCTCCCGGCGAGCTGCTCGGAGGCCGCGATGAGGAAGCGGCGCAGCAGTCCCTCCCGCGCGCGCAAGGGATCCCGGCAGCCGCCGTCTCCCCGCAGCGACTGCTGCAACGCGCGCCGAGTCGTCGCTCGGGCCTCGAAGCACGAGCTCCGCTCGTAGACGAGGGAGGCGACGACCAGGCCTCGGCGACGCGCGCGTGGGGGGTTTCTGCAAAACTTCCGTGCATGGCGACGGCCGGCAACGACCCGTTGTATGTGCCCTTAGGGTTTGTTCATCCCGCTCAGTCAGGTCTTTATTCATTCTGCTATGTTGCAAAGCTAGGTGTAGGACACTGTGTACTTATAGCCAAATAAAAGATAAAAAAGGCCCCCCAAGAGTAAAGCCAAGCTAAGAGGAACGTTATACAAGGTCTCCCTCCTGAACTAAGTAAAGGCCCTACCAAACACATCAGAAGAACACAAATAGGTCACTTTGAGCAGCTACTTAACTGAATTTTCCACATACGAACAAGCAACGTTTCATGCCTGGTAGACTCTACTGGTGTTATCCACACCATCATCCTTAACCAGAGTTGTTTTCTATCTAAACACCCTTGGGATGGCTTGAGCTGAGACGGCTCTAGAAGCTGGCCAAGGAGCCTCCAAACAGTGCATTTGCTCGTGCTTAAGATTAGTGTAGTCCGTTGAGCCGATGATTCAATTTGCTTTACTGTAATATGCTTTGATTTAGAGAAAATTCCTTTTACGCTATCAAAATGTATAGCTAACAATGAAAATGTTCCCTTCAGTGCCAACCTTTGATTTTCTTCCGTCCCACTCCGAAGAATACCATTCAAACGGACGCTGTCACTTAAATCTATTAAAAGCAAAAAGGTTTGGGGATGACATGTAGTTCTAGGGCCACACAGACTCCGTCGCATGTAGAGGAGGAAGCTGCGTTTCCACAGCCGGGTTTGTTCAGCCTCGTCGGTGGCCAATATTTTTTTTCTTATTTATAGAAAAATCCATCGCCTTTGCTCGAGTTCGGCGCTCGCATTCACCCGTCGGCAGCACTCCACGCCACGTTCTTCATCTGAAACTCTGATCCACGCCTCGCTGGTCCTCAGGGCTGGGCAGCGAGCAGCCTGCTTCATTGCTGGAGAAAGTAGAGATACTTGGGCCCTGTAATTTGCTTTTCCACCGTTGATATCTTGTATATTCTGCTCCATAAAAAGAACAAGTGTTTCTTGAAATATGGTACCTGTGTTTACAGTTTACACAATTCAGCCTTGACAGATCGAAATGAATACAAAGGGCTATGGCTGTCAAATGTGTCTAGTACTGAGTTGGAACCCAAGACTAGGTCTTGCTTCTTTCCCGCTTTAATTATCTCAAACTTAAAGCATCTGCGCCGTGCTTCGGGGCGGTTCATTAGGCAACGTCTTTTGGGTACGTTGTTTTCCTTGGTGCACCATCTGGGATATTAGCATCCACACACAGCATTTCTCCCCTTCCATTGACACTAGGAGTGGCTCCTACCGCCAGTTTGTCAAGCTTTACACCATCACCTCTGTCTTTGATGGATTAGATTTAAATTCATTTGTGTTAGATAGTGTGTGATAGCCTAGTTGCCAAGGGGTCTACAGTCACGTCAATAGATCTGGGTTCAATTCCTGGTGAAAGTGGTTTACAAGACTGGTTTTAATAAAACCTCCTCGCCTATGTAATCAGGGTTTCTCAATGAAAAACTAGGGGCTCTTGACCCCACCGGTCCTCGGGTATTGCTTTTTAACTTGTGGTACAGGTGGATGGGGGGTGTTGGAAATCGCAATTGGGAAAGCAGAAAGCATACGACACGAGAAAAGATGCGCCATCCGTGTGCTAAACTCCCCGCGCCGTCGTCCCTGCTGCTCCGGCCGCCGCCCCCCCCGGCAATCCAGCCATGTCCGACCGGCATCGCTTCCACCGAGCCTCACTCTCCCCCAACAGCCAAATCACTAACTTCATCGGTACGCCACCGTCCCGCGACCTCATCTAAAACTGCCGGCCATGAGACCCCCCCCCAGAATATATAGTTATTTTATGAAAAAAGACTTATATGCATTTAAAGTTTTTAAATAAAACGTCCATTTAATTTAATTTAATTTAATTCAATTTATGGGCTTACATCAGCAGTGTAGGCCAACCTTAAAAAACGAATATAAATAGTCTTATTGTTTGATAATGCACAGGTCCCAGTACTACTCGGTTTTTCTTTTGTAGCAGCAAACTCTTCCATATGCCCGTCCAAAATTGGATGCTATTCCATCCCAACAAAAAAAAATGGCATTATGGCTTCTTGTTCTGTAATTTCACACTGACCTTACCTAGGCTACGAATAAGAGAAAGTTCAATAGAGATCAGACCAACACGTAACAGAGTCGCGATGTTGTGTTGAACATGGGGATTAGGAGGCATTGGGGAAGAGACGATTACTGTGCCATTACAAAATTGTTGGAAGAAATCCACAATAGAGCTGACAATATATCTCAGGAGAGCAGCTCTGCACAACCAGCTGCGGAGTGATCTTCTTGGCGTATGTTTGGATCCTGGAATGGAAGGAGACGCCATGAAACGATCTGGAGACGCCATGGAGATACCTAACATCTCGCCTATACTTCCGCTCAGGGGCGGAGACAGGGAGGGGCGGGCAGGGGCCTGGCCCCCCTAATGAAGCTAGATTAGCACTAATAAATTCAAAATTTGATCAAATTTGAAATTTGGTTACACTATTGGCCCCCCCTAACATGGTAAAAATTGAATTTCTGGCTCCGCCCCTGCTTCCGTTCTTATTTATAACCAAGAGTTGTGGTCCAGGACGTCAAGAATTATATGCTAGCAATCACAGTGTAGTGTAAATTTCTAATACGGTACTAAACTAAATCAACCAACTATAACAACTACATCTGAGCCACATGGACCACAACTTCAACTCGCTCGGAGATATATTGTGAGGCCATTCATCATAATGTATAATGTAATTGTTGAAGATGTGACAGATGAATACACTAATGAATATGATTGCAACTATGGTGATATGGGAGAAAGGTTGCCTCTGTCCCATAATGATGCTCTAGAGCTTGACACTTTCATTCAAAATTACAAGAACATCATGAATAAGGAAACCCATACTCAGCTTCAGGCAGATTTGATCGAGCACTTGTGGAAACAACACCCAGATTTATAATATCTTGATTATTTGAATCTCGTCATGCAATAAGTAAATTTGTCATCAACACACATGTTTTATTTTGGAATTTACTCTGGCCTACAGTGCTGCTAAATGTTTTGCTAAAAGATATTTTTTTGGTTAGACTGTGGTTGATCACCCAGAATTACTTCCTTTTCAGTTTTGTAGATATAATTTTATAGTTTAAGCACCCATATTACTAAAACCTGGAGCACTTCAATCAACCAATCACTGAAACACCTGCAGTGCTTATCTGTCAAAAACACTTGCATCTGGTTTCTCACTGAATTAACTGGACAGCTTATTGTGCTCCAGGTGGAGGAAATAAAAATTCCAATGGAGAAGATCCGGCAACAGAAATCACTAGAAGAAACTATTTATTCTATGACGGATCATAGGTGACTGTTTAGAAATCGGTCACAGATTTGCAATAGTGGATATTAGGCCCACAGTATAGTGACGGTTTAATGAATCCGACATAAGCCGGCCCATAATATAATATAATGACGGTTTAAATAACACTAAAACTTATATCTTCTTATGTGTGTATATATTTTAATTTAGTATAGAAATATTTTTAACATTTGCTTGCCTTGGAGCCCATGTGTTAACTAATGCACCAAAAAAATTAGTTGCCACAAGCAAGAATTGAAGATTCAACATTCTGAAAAAATCACAATAAAATGAAAACTAATGAGCAAAAAAAAATTAGCCAAAAAATAGTAGAGAACAAGTACTGGCTGCAATGTATAGAAATGGGACTATGCTCTTTACAGCGGCGTTGAGCCTTCCCGCGATTTTTTTAGAAAAAAAATAAGTTGTCGCAGCGGCGAATCGGACCGGAGCCCCGCAGCACAATAATCTCAAACCTAACCACTGCGCCACAACATTTTTGGTGTAAGGTGTGGCGTTGCAAGCTACTCCGTATATGGTTATGTTTAACAGTATAAAGACAAAGAACCTGTTCAGCGCTGGCTGCAGAGCAGCCAGCCGAATAGGGCCAAAGTGCAACTCTCCAATAAGATGGAGAGATGGGGGTTCCAACCCTGCACATGGGCACCAAAGTGCAACTCTTCACCAACCAGACCACCTCATCTATTCCGCCGGCATGTGGAGCTTACTTTTATATGTTTCCAGATTGTTGGTGCAACGACGCTGCCCCCAGCCACAGATGAGTGTGGGCACATTGACCATTGCTAGCATGCCACGTGGGAACGTTGGGCTATCAGTTTATATGAATAGTTCATTTTTCTTTTTAATCTTTAACTAAAACTTGAAACTAGTATTTCTCCCTCTCAAGAACTCTAAATTGGATGGTTCTTTTTTTTTCAGTTTCTTCTAAAATCAAGATATTTCATTTAATATTGTTTGTTTATAAGTAAATTGTTGTTTCTCCTATCTTTGTTATGTAGTTTATATTCTTTCAACCGTGTGCAAAGTAGGAAATCATTTTTTTCATAAAAAGTTATCATCGAATTGTATATTTCCTAATACTATGATGATCATTTGGTTATGTACAACTTTTGAGGTGCATACGACTTTGGAATTGTTTTGTGGTATGAAAACTACAAAGTGTGAGTTGGGTTATATGATACTTAGTAAGAGTTGTATCCAAATGTGAGTAATGTATAGTACAACTTTGTTTAAATCATTCAAATTTTTTTTGGCAAGCTAATGAACCTAAATTATGTTGTCTTGAATGTTTTCAGATTTTTTTTATCAAAGTTATATATTATTACAATTGTTCTATAACAAATTTAATATACAAAAGGTTAAGTTATACCTTGTAAGCAAATGCTTTCTTCATGTAGCTCTAGGGTAAATGTTATAAAAAACATATAATCTTAAATTTATATTTTATGTTTTTTTAATATCATTCAAGGTAGACGTGGAGCATTTGCAGGAGCCTATATTTTGCTTTTTGTGGAGTACGTGGCTTCTTGTGATTCTTATTCTATGGAACTGTAGAACGTTAGACCAATGGAGAACGTTAGACCAATGGATTGTATGAATTTTTGTTGTATGAACTGGTTGTATGAATTTGTGGGGATTCAAATTTGTGGCCCGTTATTGATATTCGATTGGGCTAAAATTTTAATTATTCATAATTTTGTGGGCTTGGAATTTTCGGCCCAGAATTGATATTAGGTTGTTCTGAAATTATTATGGGCTGGAAAATTGTGGCCCACAGCATCCACCTAAGCAACCACGTCAGCATCCATGTCAGCATGTGCTGCCACATTAGTGTCCAAGTCAGACGGCCATGTCAGCTGCCAAGTGTGTTGTGATGATGTGGCTATTCAATCTATGACGGTTTTAACCGTCATTAATATTGGGCTTTGGGCTGGATTGGGCTGGGCTTAACCTAAATTATGATGGTTTTAAACCGTCACAGATTGAGTTAAATTGTGACGGTTTGACGAGAACCGTCACGCGATTTAATCCGCCATGCTCAATGCATGACGGATTTTAAAACCATCACAGATAGCATATTGTGACGGTTTTTGAGGCTTTTATGACGGAAAGTGGCTGTCACGGAATAAATGGTTTCTTCTAGTGAATCCCAATAAGCTCATGGATACAAAATGGCCTGAAATTTATACAAGGATGTTGACCTTCCAATTCAACTGAAAATGGATAGTAAGAAAGAACATAGTAACAGGTTCAAGGTACCATTAATACATGATTTATTTAAACAAAGGAAACTAGGATTCTAGCAAGCCCGTCTTGCAATGATCTCATCCTGGTCCCGTTCGTAGTATTGCTTCAGTCTATAGGTCCTATTGCTCAAATCAAGTGAAAAATTGCTCTCCTCTTTCTTGTCTCTTTGGAATTCAAATTTTTCTTTCTCCAACTTAATCATCTCCTCATGCAGAGCAATGACCTTGTTGCACCACTGTTCTTTCTTTATTTGTTTCTTTTGCATCATCAGTTTGTTTCATATTTACCACAAGATAGTCCAATTATTCGATGGCTGAATTGGCAGGCTATTCAGTGCGGATGTGTCAGGATACGAACCCAAACAAGAATAATCCTTTTCCTGATGACTTCTATTCCTAACAAAAGGATTAATAGTTCCCCCATTCTTACTACACACTACCCTCGTTTTCTTCTCCATTGTATGTTAATTTCCTCCCTGCAGTCGAGACTGAAGTGCAGAAGGTAAAATAATGTGATGGTAATATATAGATAGTATCGAAATATGGCAGCATATATGTAAGCAAGGGCATTTATACTGCATTAATTCAACATTACTCATGTAACTGATATGTTGCTAGTTTGCTATATAGCATATAGTGCCCTGAAAACATATTGTGTGTGTCTGTGTGCAAGGATTTTATCGAAGAATAAAGAATTCTGCCATGAATGGTCCAATTTAATTTTGTAAAACATACGGCGAACCACAAATAATTGGACCCAAAATACAATCATTGCCTATAATGGAAATTATAAATAGTTCAATTTCATTGCCTAAAATGGAGCAGAACACTAATACCTTTACCAAAACTAGCAGAGTGCCCGTGCTAACACTACGGCAAAACTTAAAGAAAATATTTATAAAAATAAGTAATAAGCAAATAATACAATAGACTACAATCACTTGAAAAAAGATCTAGGACAAGGATTTCTACTTGAATGCATAGCATATTTGCCTAAAAGAGAATAATACCGAATAACATAACGGATCACCTTGCTTGATAATTTCTTGTATTTTTTTGGAATATTTTCTTTGCATTTATTATCACTGTGCTTTATTATGTCCACCAGGAATTTGGTCCTCGATGCATTCGTAGCCTGTACACACAAATACTCTATCATTTAATACACTCAATAATCCATTAATGATTTTAAATATACTTTTCTTAGAATATAATTCTCAAGTCTTTACACTACAGCTTAATTAAGGCCTTCTCCATCTAAAAGGCAAGGCTCCATTCTGGATATTACCCAATATATAATTCAAATTATTTACAGTACAGGAAAGCTCCATACTGGATATACACATTTAAAACTGTCAAAATTTAGTTTGGAGCTTGTGAGCCCAAAAGGATTTAGAGGATAATAAAAGCATCATACTTATAACGCAATGAAAAGATATTCTTAGTATGGCCAGATCATAGAAGAGCAGTGTTACTGTTTCAGAGTAATGTCCACTATTAGACAAAATTCAACCCCAATTCCAAGAAAACCATTTGCCCAGAGACTGAAAAACAGGATATAATGCTTTAGTAAACTTACTGTTTCACTTGCTCGTGTCCTTTCTAAACGACTCTCAGCTAGCAGAATTTTATCCTATTAATAATTCCACATAAAAAATTACATAACAAACATAATCGAAGAACTTAAGAACTTCCTTTGCCTTTGTCCCATTCACTATGCTTCCCCTTCTCTTTCTGTGGATCTGTGACTGTCGTTGTGGTCCTCCCTAACTTTTCAGCTGCTCCTTCCACTCTCTCCCAAGCTTGCACATAACATGAAAACAAGATCAAAACTCTATAGGAAAAAAAATCAGATGGACTGAAGCAGGAGAGGGAGGAAGAAAGACATCTCACAGGAATTACCATTGTCCAGGAAGAAAGACATCTCACTGGAACCTTATGCCCAAAGTCTGCAACCTACAAACTGAAAGTAAATTACCATTGCCTATGAAGAAAGATATCTCACTGGAATCAGATGCCCAAAGTCTGCAATCCACAAACATGAATGTAAATTACCACTGCCCAGAACTTCAGAAAAAAGTGTTAATGGCATATCAATCATCACTGGTCACACTACTACACAAATCATTTGTAATAACCCTTCCCTTTTTCCAGTAATAACGGGCACCCAAGACAACGTCATTGTAGTGCATCGTTGCTGATGCCATCAGAGGGGCGTCATTGCTGTGACCACTACAATAACGGGCATCCATGATGTCATCATTGCAGCTGTCATTAGAAATAGATGGTTCACTGTAATAACGGATGATGCTGACATCATCGACGCCCGTTATTACAAATATCATCTTTAACAAAGGCAACCGCTGATGTCATCACTGTCTGTTACTAAAAATATAAAAATACTGACATCATCATTGACCGTTATTACAAATACCATCTTTAATAATGGTCGCTGCTGATGTCATCACCGTCTGTTACTAAAAATAGAGGTGACGTCATCCGTCCGTTACTAAAAATGTACAAAGGAATGATGATGTCATGCGTCTGTTATTGCAAACGATTTGAAATTTGTTGTTTTTTCAAATGATCTCAGATGGAGAAACTACCTTAATAAAATTTGTAGTTGACAAACCAAAAATAAACTTTGTAGTTGATAATTTTTTATTTTGAGATCATATTATCAATGAAAAAATACTTTTAAGTTTCTTAAATTTGAAATTTAAATTTCCTAAATGACCTCTAATGGAGAAACTACCTGAATGAAAGTTGTAGAACTAAAAAAGTTAAGAAACTTTGTAGTTGACAATTTTTTTATTTGAATTCATTTACGGCCTCAAACAAGTATTTTTTACTCGGTGAAGTATAATATGTGGAGAAAGAAAACTAAGTTTGGACACAAGTGATGGTATAGTGTAGTGGTCGAGAAGGTTGTACGTGAGCGGAAGGTCGCGAGTTCGAATCCGGCAGCTGCAAAGGTTAGATTTCTTTAAAAAAATTAGATATCATGATAGCTTGGATGGGTGGCTGCCCAGTGGGGACCTCCCTCCCGTAAAAAAAAATTTTTTGCTATTTTTTCGAGACGTTTTTTAGCTATTTGTAATAACGGGCATGATGACGTCATCACACCCGTTATTGCTATTTGTAATAACGGTCATGATGACGTCATCCGTCCGTTATTGCAGTGTCTATTTGTAATAACGGGCGTGGTGACGTCATCCGCCCGTCCTATTTTTTCGAGACGTTTTTTAGCTATTTGTAATAACGGGCATGATGACGTCATCACACCCGTTATTGCTATTTGTAATAACGGTCATGATGACGTCATCCATCCGTTATTGCAGTGTCTATTTGTAATAACGGGCGTGGTGACGTCATCCGCCCGTCATTGCAGTTCCTATTTCTAATAACGGACACGACATCCGTTACTGCAAGGTCGAGCCTACAATGACGGAAACTTAATAACTGGCGGGGTGCCCGTTATTACAGTGCAATTTTGCCCGTTATTACAGGCGCTGATTGTAGTAGTGTCAGAGGAATTGCAAGAATGCCCCTTTCATTCTTTTTTTTATTTGTTGTTGTTCGTACGGCGTATAAATAAGAACCATTTGCCCTTTGCTTGTTGGCGAGTATCTCCACCCAAATCCACGCTGATTTCAGTTTACTCTACTACCAAACTCACAACTGTACATAATCCTAGCTTCTAATCTTGGTCTGGATCGGAGGAACACGTATATTCACTCTACTACCAAACTGACAATTGCAAATAACCCTACCTTCTGAGCTTTGCGTGGAGGAAGTCGTACCTGCAGGCTTCGCAGAACTACCCCTTCCACAGTGCCGCCGACGTTCCAAATGGCAGGCGCCAGGGCCGCCTGCGCTAGGGCCGTCGTTCCAAATGGTCAGCGGTGTGGTGCATCTCGGCGGCAGCGACGTCCTCGACGTGGTGCTGTGCGCAGGCGGCGGGCATCGCGCAGGTCGGCGTCGGCGTGGGCTAGGTCGGCGGCGTGGTGCACGACGGCGAGGACGACGGCGTTGTGCAGTTCTGGGGCGGTGTTGAACCTGAGGACGACGGCGTTGTGCAGTTCCGGGGCTGGAGGTCTCATACATGGTAGACTTTTTCAGGAGTTTTTGTTTACGCGGATTTGACGTGGAGGATCGTGGTTGGCAATTGGGAGGTGATGGTAGGAGGACTAACCAAATAACATTATCCCTTAGATTTGAGTGAGGTAGGATGAGATTAGATCTGAGACATCAATTTTAATGAAGTTGTATTTCTAGGTGCACAAAGCTGGGTGGGCTTAGGATAAGTCTTATTTGTTGAGGTCACAAATTTGGGTAGACATAGAAAAGATTGAAGTGGTGCTTTCAAGGGGTGGAGAAGGACAGAACACACAATCATAGCGTCATATGGTGTTCTACCTTATTGCATGGTTTATATGTGAAGTTACAATCCCAGTTGGATGCGAGATAGAAGCGCCTCCATCGTTTGTTAAACAGATAACACAATTTAAATTATGTTAGATTTAGTCTCGCATCGATAATTAATGGTGTGGGAGCACAACATATAAGGTGGGACAATCCTCCTCCTATCATACTAGTGTTTTGGGTTGAGTTAGGCCCAAGGTCTTGGTTGTGTTGGGCTCATGTGGACCTGAGGCCTGTGGGGCGCCGGCTCGTCCAAGCCGGGATTCGCTGCGCCACTTTAACAAGTGGTATAAGAGTCAAAAGTTGAGAAATAGGTAACATCTCTGGGGTCACATGATGACGGCGGAGCCCGTGAACGTCTCCGGAGGGTCACACGGATGGTTGTGCCTGGAGAGTTCGACTCGGAGCATGTAATAACGTCTTCTAGGAGATCACACAGATGGTTGTGATGGAAGTGTTGGGTCTGATGTGTGACGGTGGAGATTGTTAGGTTTAGTCCCACATCGGTAAATAATGGTGCCGGAGCACAAGATATAAGGTGGGGCAATTCTCTTCCTATCAGACTAGTGTTTTCGGTTGAGTTAGGCCCGAGGCCTTGGTTGTGTTGGGCTCATGTGGACTTAAGGTCTGTAGGGCACCAACTTGTGTGTACAACGGGTCGGGACGGTATCCGCTGCGCCACTCTAACAAATTATGAGAAACTCAATTTGAGGGCTCATGGGCTCGATCAGTATGTGTATCGAGAAAATTATTTGGGTTTAGCACCTTGAGCATACTAGCCTTGTTTAGTTTGATGGGTGAAAACTTTTCATGTCACATCCGATGCTTGGACACTAATTAGGAGTATTAAATATAGAGAATTATAAAATTCATTACATAGATGAAGTGTAATTACCGAGATTTATCTGTTAAACCTAATCTTTAGAACATGTTTATTATAGCACACCATAGGAGAAAGGGCTCCCAGTACCAGTTGGTAAGCCCTTATTACAACCGGTAATGCCTATCTGGTACTGATGGGCATGCCAATTAGTACCGATTGTAATAACCGATACGGAGGGGAGCATTTGGAATGATTTTGACCCCAAAAAATGGGAATTTTTTTTTGAAGTCACAAGTCACGCGAATTTTCACGCGTAAATGCACGTGCGCATTCCGTGGGACTCAAACTCGCGACCTCCCCTCGTGCAATTCATCCTTGACTCTCTCACCTCTAGAGCTGACGTGGTTGACAGAAGGATGCTACCCTTTTAAAGTAACCCTAGGTGGCGCCTTTAATACTGACTCGTAACACCAACTGGTAGTAAATGCGCAGGAGGCCTCGGGAACCTCACTGGACTATTTAGTACCGGCTCGTAACACCAACCGATACTGAATGCCACTATTTAATACCAGGTCGTGTTATGAGCCAGTACTAAATGCTCCTCGGGGGCATTGTGCCAACCGGTAGTAAATGACCCTTAGTAACTGTTGGTAAGCAACCAGTACTGGTGGAAGATGACGAATGTGAGTTTTTCCTCTAGTGAATCTTAATCTACTCACGCTTAATATATAGATCCAAGTCGCCAACTACACTTTATCTATGTAAATAGTTTATATTTAATATTCGTATCTAATGTCCGAACATCCCTTGTACTTGGAGAAAAGTTTTTAGTTTGCGAACTAGGCCACTCACTACCTGCGTCACGGTCCTGCATTAGCCTAGCTGATGCGAAAAAGTACTTCGACAAGGACGTTTTGTCTGCACTATAGACCATGGGGTCCGGCTCTATTGCAACCAGAATCTTGACAGCGATGGTTCCACAATGCTGGCATTGTTGCCGCTGGCAGCAATCGATGGTATATTGCTGTCTATTAACCTATACTTTTGTCACTACTTTCTCTTAGATATGCCATATTTTTACACATGATAGATATCTAAGAACCACAAGTTTTCACATCAGTATGCAAAGTATCCAACATCCAGGTTCGAACTCATGACCTCATTCGTCGCAAACATCTGTGTTCAAACTCATGACCTCTTGGGGCGCGAGTCTTCATTACCACTACTTGACATGCTCTATTATGAGTAGGAAACTTATATTATTTTTATTAATTTATTTGGATCATTATATATAATATTTGAATATATAATGAAAATTAGATGAAAAATGATAAACTATAAAGTTGTAGTCCTCATCGAGTACTACAATTTTAGTGTTGACATTATTGTCATTCGAGGTCGTTTCATAGTCATAAGATTTTATTTTAAACATTTAGACATCTAAATAATTTTTAATAAAAAATTATGAAATTCAGTGTTGTAGATCTCATTGAGACAAATGGTTTTGGTATGAAGTTTGGTTTCATCTGACTTAATAAGAAAGAGTTATATGTTTTTCTAACTAACAATTGGTCTCTATTGGGTTAAAAAAAAACAATTGGTCTCTATTTTCATCACCGGTTCGAATTACAAACTGGTGGTGAAAATCTGTTTTTTTCAATGCCGATTCATGGTGAAAACTTTTATGGTTGGTTGGGGCTAAACCGGTGGTGAAATGGCGAGGGAGGGGGGCGGGGGTTCTGATTTCTCTAGCATACGACTTCTCCATCACTTTGCACGGAGAAATTGGCATGTGACCAAACAACTCCCCGTTGTCGGTCATGGATGAAGCCGGGGGCTCTCCAGCACTACGGGAAATCCAGGATACGCCGAGTGTAAAAGTCTTTGCCGAGTGTCAAATATCGGGCACTCGACAAACAAGCTCTTTGCCGAGTGTGAGGACAATGACACTCGGAAAAGTCACAACACTTGGTAAAAACAGTTCTTTGCCAAGTGTCTCGGGCACACACTCACCAAAGATCAACTTCTGCCGAGTGTTGTGGCCTCACGCTCGGTAAAGGAGATCATGTGCAGTCCGTGTGATGGCCGTGTCACGGCCGGGTGACGGAGCGGCAAACAAGATCACGTGCCGTGGAGGACGGGTACATGATGGCCAGCTAGCTGTTTTGCTGAGTGTCAGAACATGACACTCGGCAAAGGGCACCTTTTGCCGAGTGTCAGAACATGACACTTGGCAAAGGGCGCCTTTTGCCGCGTATCAGAACCTGACACTCGACAAATAAAATAAAAAAATTGCTCCAAATCCACTCAAAATTTTTGCACTCACCTTACACATCTCTTAGTCCTATACTTTCAAATTTGGTAGATTTTTGGGTTTGTTATCTATTTTTTATTATTTTATTTTATTTCTAGCTATTTTCTTGAATAAGTCAAATTTGAACTGTAGGTTTGCTAAATATTGAAATTAAATGAGTTAAAAATTCATATTCATGTTACTGAGTCCTTTGCGAGTCATTATCTATGGAGTAGAAGGAAAGTTTATTTATTTGTTTGCCAATACATGACTAATAACGTGTGATGTAATAGTTTAAAAATTCTAAAAAATGCAAATAATGTCGGAAATATATGAGCTTTGGTCGGATGTCATGTTATCATACATGTATGCTATGGTAAATAGCAGAGAAGGATTGGAACAATGTTTGATGTCCGTCCTTTACAATCCGGACTTAGCCCGGAGATGTTTCATACAGTTGTTAGGGTAAAGTTTGCATTTGAGTTTACACCATAGAGACTGGACGGTAGATTGGTTTGCCCTTAGGTCCTGGGCTCTCCCTGGAGGTGCACATGTTTTGCACGTAGTATAGAGATGTAGGGATTATTTGGGTTTAGATGGGAATAAAGGACGGGAAAAATAGTTTGATCTGTTACGAGTTCACGACTCAATATGGACTTCAATGTGAATAGTGCGTTCAATCTTCATCTTTGATGCCGACGATTGAGCTAGTCGATCCGAATAAGTTGATTTGTTCTCCTGAATCCTTGTTTTCCGTCTGCATTAATAGGATCAGATTGGTGTGATTTGCACAACAATTATAATTAAGTTATAATGTTTGTTCCAAAATAAAAAAAACAATCGGAAGATGCGAAATCCAGTTCATGTGATTTGCATAACAATTATAATTAATTTTATAACGTTTATCTTCCAAAATAAAAACAACTGGAGATCAAGATCCAATTTATGTGATTTCCAGAACAATTATATTTACTTTTATAATATTTGAGTTCCAAAATAAAACATTTGGAGATACGAGCAGCCACTAGTAGGAAAGAGACCTTTAGTACCGGGCGCGAAGCCGCGTTAGTACCGGTTATGCGCCCGGTACCGAGCTTCCGGTACTAAATGGGCAGCCCCCTTAGTACCGGCTACAGCAACGGTACTAATGGGGCCGCAGGGTCTGCGGGGTCGGCCAGTTAGTACCGGCTGGTGTGAAATAAAGAAAAAATTTGTAAGCTTACCGGGAGGCTCGCACACGCGCAACCGGTCACAAGTCACGCGATTTTTTCACGCGTTAATGCGCGTGCGTGGTTCGTGGGATTCGAACTCACAACCTCTGGCCTCGCGCATAACCCCTTCTACCATCCCACCTATGCATCACTTGTGATTGAGTGGGATATGCTTTCCTTTTGAACTATACCCCGCGGACCCATTTAGTACCGGCTCGTAACACCAGCCGGTACTAACGTGTGAGGGACGGATGCTCCATTCTCTAGTAGTGAGCAATGGAAGGCCATGCCTCTAGCAATGAAATACCTAGAGCTCTAGCAATTCAGCAACATCCCCATGCTTGATATTGTTTTAAATATAATTGCTTTATATGTTTGTGCGTTCAAAACAAGTTTGGGAAAGTGAAGGAACTGTTGTCTGGCCCGGCATAATTTGTTTAGTGCTGAATACATCTGTGCCAGGCATATCACGTAAACTTAGACACAGTTTTCTTTGAATCGAGTGACTAAACGGAGTGACAAATTAACTAAAAGTCAACTAAAGTAGTTTAGTCCCCTCTAGTCCTAGGGGTGATGACTAAAACAACCAATCAGGGCCTAACATGTGTTGTTTATTTGGAATTACATTTTTTCTATAAACGGGCATTTGAATTTGTGTAAGGACTATAAAAATATAATAATGTAATTTGTGTAAGTAGGATATTTGATTCATGCAATGATAATAAATATATTAATATAATTTTGCTCCTCTTCTGTCTCTTCATCGTCTTTAAAAAGCATCAAGCATGCATCCTTGCACATGTTTTTTTTGTACGAACGTGAACAGACTCTGCCGTTTCTATTAATAAAGCAGGAGAGGAAAAACTGAGCCAAGGATGGCACTGTACAAGAAAAGGAGAACCAAAAAAGAAAAAGGGAAACAAAGAATGCCTGCACAATTAAGGGTTGTCAAATAGTGCCGTGAGGTGCCTAGCACCAGGCAAGCCCCAAGCAAAGCCTCAGGGGATAACTCTTTTCGAGCGAAAGTTCGCTGGTTTCTCTCCTTCCACACCACCCAGTTAACTAAAAGGAGCAGTCATCTGATCTGAGCGCCTTCCTGGGGACACCTTGTCCTATATGGAACCACCAGTCGCAGACCGAGTGGGTGGCTTGGCAGCTTGTCTTTTGAGTTGAGGGTAGGGGCTCCATGCACTAATCAGACTCCACAGCCTCGTTGTGTACCCGCATGTGACCAGTATGTGGTGTGACATTTTCGGTGCATGGCGACATAGCGGGCATATATACATAGTTCCTTGTCCATCCTCTAGTCGCCAATCTGTCGACCAGAGGTCCATAGTCTATTCTTGGTCACCAGCCATTCAAAGAACATGCAATTTTGGGTCAGGATGTAGCTGAACGTTTTGAGTCAGGATGTAGCTGAACGTTTTGAGTGACGACCCAAAACTCCACATACTAGCTGTTGGGTGTGGTTGACGGTGATGTTGGAGTTGATGTCCCTAATCATCTATGCTTTCCGCTTTGAAATGGCAAAGACGTCTGGCACAATGTCTTTGGATCTACGACCTGCCACCCAGCCTGAGTGTGCGAAAGAAATTTTGGCTCCATTTACAATTTGGACTTTTGTGGATGCAGTTAATAGGAGCTTGTCTGTCTCATCATATCGCATGGAGTGCCCAAACCAACAAAGGGTTTTTTCCGGCGCTGTCCGTTCATGCCAAAGCCACCACGATCTAAGAGCCCTCGCGAACTTTTCCAGATCCAAAGGGCCGCCTCACCTAACTCCATTCGGCAAGCTGAGGGTCGGCCAGTTGACTTTGCACTTTCCACCAAAGTTGTTCACGTTGCCTGACCGTAAGAACCTTTTCCAGACAACTGATTGGATGACCTCTTTTGTATTGCTCAGTGTTGTTAGTACGTAGACAGGCTGTGAGAACAGAACAAATTTTGTGAGCGTAACCCGTGCTGCCTGTGTCAAGTTGCGGCCCCACCATGTTTGTCCGCGAGCGGTTGCACATGTTAGTTTTATTTGATTTAGTGGGCACCTGTTGCTATGAAATAACGTCATGTCGCCGTTACAGATCTATGCAAATAAAACAAAGTAAGGATATTGTGTAAAGAAGTAAGCAAGGAGGTCACTCCACAGTAGTGGTAGTATATATATCTGCAGCATGATGCATGAGTCATGTGCAGCGGCTTGTAGCTAGGAACTCTCTAAACCTCGATCGTTTCTAACACGGATCAATTTGTGTGCAGGTATCTTTTAATTTTCCTAACCGAGACGGGAATATAGAAGGAGCTCACATAGCATCCTAATTGTTGTATAATCCTATTGGCGTCAATGTTGTAACCGGACCTCACCATAAGGTTATGGATGGAAGACAAACAGCATGATGCCATTTCACCATTGACACGTTCTTTGATCAGAAATCACATGCCCCTCTCAGGGCGGGGAAGACCGCTATTCATAGCTAGGAAAAAACTCACGCATTTACATGACCCTTTTACCATCATTACATCCCACATAATTCATGTGTACTCTATATTACAAGGTCATTTGACTGCAGTAGCAAAATTGAATCCTGCCTCTCAGAAAATGTGCACATGACACTTCATGTGTCTTCATGATCACGCTTCTTTTTAGTCCCCTCCTCTAGCTGAACCTTATGCTTCGTTCTACCTTGAGCTTGACATCATCTGTTCACAGAAGGAAACTCGGCGAAGCTTACACGGAACTTGTCAAACCTTGGTTTATCCTTTGCTTCCTCTAGAGCCCCTTACCATCATGAACCTTGCGCATGACACTTCCTGTGGCTTCGTGATTAAGCGTTTGTTACGAGCTTCATCATGAATCTCGCATGCTTAATTTGAATGAAAAGTCTGCGAAGCTCAATTTGGCTGCTGCACCTTTGTCCTGCACATTAAAAGTGCAAAGTCGGGGATTGAAAAGGTTGGCTTTACTTTTGGCCAGAAAAACAAGTGGGATGATAACCACCGGTTCTATGTCAAGATTGGTTTTATGACAGCTAGGAACACAGTTCCTCGCTACCCTTATGCTTGCAATCTTGAAGTTATGAGTATCAAGACTATCCCTGCCTGGGCTAGTAGGGACATAGTTGAGGAATGGATAGCCATCGTATGTTAGCCTTTGAAAGTTGGATGGGGAATTGGAAAATAGAGAAGAAAGAGGTAGCTAGTTTTCTGCATTTGGTTCCCCTTCCCAAGTTTGGTGTTGTGAAACCTGCTGACATCGGCGAAGGTTATATTGTTGGTGATATTGAGAGGGCCACAAATCGTCACCATGTCAGCTGCATCCATCATCTGTGATCGTGTAGGTTCACGGAATCGTGTGGAACTTCAATGTCTGGGACCTACAGGCCGTCGTCAATAACTGGCGGCAACTTGCCCATGTGGCGGAGCTCACGCCCGGTGGTTGTCCTTAATGAGCTGCCGCTTCCCCAAGAGTGGAAGATGAGGCAGAGGCATTGCCAGATCCTACGACGCCTATGGCGCCACAGGGAGGAGTGCCTGCGCATGCGGTGCCATCGGCAGCGGAGCTCCTCGGCAAGCATGATTGGCAGTGACAGAGCAGCCCATCCTCAGGCAAGAAGGATGCTTTGGTCTGCGGCGCTTACGGTGGAAGCGACTATGGTACCTCAGCCTATTAGTGTTCCGGTTTCGACCTGTTATGGCACCTGTGTCTTGTTCGGGTGAATTTAGTCCAACCTTGGTTGTCTAAGTATGTTCTGGTAAGGTTATCAGCCTTCGTATTCCAAATATATCACCTTCAGGTCAACCCTTGTACACAAAGCGATGACGAAAATGTGAGTGGAGTGATATGTGTCTGCAGATCTTGGAGAGGGATGTTATACCTACAAGATGAGACCAAATGAATCTTAAAGTACGTTGCTTTGCGGCAAATCCGTGTGGATTAAGACTATCCAGATCCAAAGGAAAACGAGGTGTTGTGCACAGCAACAGTACAGCAGGTATGAGACTGCGAAGTAAAAGGGCATTTGTGAGAACATTTTGCAAGCAAATTCCTCAGTATAAACTGAATCATAATTATTTAGATCCAAATGCCTATTTCACCAGTCAAAGCACGACTTGGAGGAACCAAGGCAATCAGGCGCGGTGCATTCGTTTCTAATGAGGTTGATCGAGTCAGTTGACCTCGATGGACTATTTCATGTCTTAGAATAATATAACACATTGTATGATCCAGTTGGCCAATAATTATTCTAGCTTTGCGTGCTGATGGCCTTAGATCCATCATGCTGCAGGTTCTAGGTTCAGATCTACATATCGCCCAATGATTGGGAAGATGGTCACGGTGAAACTGATATGATCTTTTAGAATTAGAGACTACTTGATTAAAAAAAAAAGGGCGTACCCAGTGCCGTAGGCTCCCGCACTGCGCGGGGTCTGGGGAAGGGATGTATGCGCACAGCCTTACCTGCACAAAGTGCAGAGGCTGGGGCTCGAACCCTGGACCTTCCGGTTACAGACGGTTAGAGACTACTTGATTGGTGGCCACAAATGTCCACCCCAACCATTGGTGCCAAAAAAAAAGACCACAGGCTCTACTCCTTTCACAGTTGGCTGTAGCATGGTGGAACTTAGAACTGCAGCGCGTCACGGCTACTGTGGCTGTGGCGGATGGTGGCACAGAACCAAACACCCCATCAGTTTGTTATACAAAACCTACATTAATCATATAAAATGGCTCCTGTAAACAAGTATGTTTTTTCATGTGAATATACAAATCCGACTTAAGTATTCTCAATTTTCCTTTGTTCTTGGAAAATGGCATTAACTTAAGAGAATATTATAAGACAACTGTCTGTGTATAGTTTCATTTATAAGTACTAAGATTTAGAACTAGGTAACCGAGCCTACTAGGTTTTTAAGGGACGAAACTATTCCCTGATCTAATGAAACCCTCCCTTCTCTCCACATATAATGATCTTGCCAAGTCAGCAAAATTATTTGTGGCATGAAATGTAAAGATCATGAAACTCTATGTGAAACCCCCATTGAAAGTGACCTAAGTGTGGTCCTAAAGGTAGTTATTGTTGTTGGTTTGTAATTGAACATAAACGAACTATTCATCATTCCTCCTTTGGTTGCTAGGATGAAAAAAATATTGAGAATTGTGCAGACTATTTTTGGCATGACCACAACTACTGCATTCATACCGGGCCGGAGCACACATATAGTACCGGTCATGCAACCCCTATTGCATTTCTAGTACTAAATGGGCAACCATTTAGTACCTGTTCAAATAACTGCAAAAAATCAGAAAAAAAATTTGAATCCTGAATAGCTATCACAAACAGTCACCCATCACATTTTTGTAAACATGAGAAATAACATTTATTTTCATCCGCATGCACTCTAAGTGGTTCGAGCACGTGACATATGCTCGCATATTAGCTCCAGAAGCATCACACTAGGTACTTTTCGTCCGTGGGATGATTTTTTGGAACGGGCCATGGCATGACGCACCCTTGAAACCAGTTTTAGGGCGCATGATTGCATCACCCACCATTACCAGACTCTAAAAATGCCGGGATGGTAATTTACCACCCGTCCTTAAAAATTACTTTTCAAGGAGCGGATCATGGCATACCTGCCACCAAAAATGCCCTTATGTGTTATATCATACAATTCCCCTATTTTAAAATCACATTTCTAGGGGCGGTGGAAAAATGGCCAGCTCCCTACATATACCTGATGCATGCCAAAAAAAAAAAAATCAATTTCTAGAGAATGTCCGATTGCTATAGCATCGTTTGGGATTTTTAAGAACGAAAAGACAAAGCACTCTGATAAATTTTTTTTGCGCAGTATATTCCTCTTCTTTTAAAGGATTATGGCCATTCTTTCCATTTATTCCTAAGGAAGATTTAAAAATATTTAACATAATTTTCAATGAAAGGCTGATAAAAATTAACTAGCCGTTACACTAGATCGCACCAAAGTTGGTGTGTTGCTGAAGTAGCTTGCTTAGGTGTGCATTTCATTTATTACTTTTTACACATCCTTTGCAGTTTCCTCGTTTAAGTACTAAGTCAACTTGAAGACGCCAGCTTAGTGTAGTTTTGTCTTGGTAGATATACTGGCTTTGATCTATTCAGGGGCCATAGCAGGAGGTTCTATTAAACTCCAAGCCAGTTTTCCCTGAATGCATTTTAAATCGATCTCCTCATGTTTTTCAATTTGCCACCTAATTCTACATCGGTTCAATAAAAACAAATCAATATAAGCACGAAGATGGCTATTGGCATTATACAATCAATTTTGCATTGTTACCGCAAGTGCTACGGAGTCATATATTGAACTTCTTTCGGCATTTGACTGTCGATGTAGGAAACCTATCATTTGATGGTGATATTATTAGCGCAAGGATAATAATACAACCCGTTGATGGCAGTATAGGTCTTTACAGTCCTCCTCTGAGCTCATTCATATAGAGGTTAGCTTTTCGTTATAAATATATCACCCACATGTCTCTGTTATATATTTCCATGGTACTAATCCTATAACGGTCTGTAAGCTTACAACCCACTTCTTCTTGCTATCCTCTCCTCTCCCATCAACTTCGGCATTTAGCTTTATTTTTTCCATATTATACTTGCTCTTATTCAGTGCATAGGTTGACCTCAGCTGGCACCTAGAGCAACTTGCACCGCCCCTCCAATAAGGGAGGAGCAATGAAATAAAATATAGTCGTGAATTCAACTAGTAACATGTCCTCTTATAAAAGAAAAGGATCAGACTCGATCAGCATCTTGTAACGAGGTCATGAATGTTTTACATAAGAGTAGCTCCTGAGACAGTAATGCTCATTTACAAGCTGGCTAGTGTATGTACTACCCAATATTATTAAAACATTTTTTTCTGCCTATAAATTGATTCACTTCGGAGTTGCAATGGGCACCAGTTGAGCATAACAGTACACTTCACACTAGAGCTCTTAACGTGCTCTGTCCCACTCAAGCTGTCCTCAAGCTACATATATAGCCAGCTACATCAATGGCTTCTAGTGCCGCTTCTGGGATCAAGATGGCAACTATGGCTGCCTGCGTGCTGATTGTCCTGCTCTCCGTGGCGGCCCTGCCAGTCATGGCCGTCCTCGATGATCCTTGTAAAGCTGCATGCCGTGCCCCATGCCAGAGCTTTGCTGCTGGGATTTGCACGGGCACTACCGGCAACAATTGCCCACCGAATGCGGATCTGGCATGCGAAGGTATCGCTAACCAAATCTGCGGCAACTCATGCTACGACACCTGCCTTGCAGGGAAGTTTGGGCCATGCGCTCCTTGAGAATGCATGGATATGGATGCTTCTGTGTTTCTGCTTCCATGTTTTTGCATTGTCACTGCAGAATAACAGTGAGTGCATATGAGCAGGCCCCTTCCTTTCTGGACGGAGAGCATGCAACTATGCATGACGATCCGCGCGCTTTCCATTATTTTCCTTCTCGTTCCAGTTATCTTTCCTTGCATGTTTATCGATCGTTCAGCCACCAGCATATGAGAAGTCGTTCATAGTACATTATTATTGTACATCTCCACGTATGCAACGGAATGTAGGTGTTCTTGTTGTGTGGTCGTGGATGTAAACTTGTAATTCTCTCCCATGGCTTACCAGCCTCCAGGGAATGCCTGAGTGTCGTTCTAATTTATGAAGCTTTATTTGCTCCTTATGAATGCATGAGTATCGTTGTTGATTGCAGTATTGATTTGCCCCATTTTGTAAAAACTCTACAGATCCCACTTTTGATAACAGTCTATTTACCTATCTAAATATATGCATCTGAATTCTTTTCCTTCTCCTCTTTTTAATACACTAGTATAGTGCCCCTGCGTTGCTACGAGTGATGTATAATTTAATAACAAGCAATATAGAATACCACAAAGACAATAATTCAATTTTATAGTTATATTGTTCTCGGGTTCATGCCTGTGCCTTGCTACGGGTAGTAAAAAATGATAATGCAATTCATAGAGCATCAATAAGACAATAATGATGCAAAGGAAACATGAATTTGAAGATAAGAAAATAGTTAACTAAGTAAAACAATGTACAGCAGTGTCTTCCGACTAATGATTAATACTACATGACATTGTACGATGTCAAAATACAGGCAACCAAGTGTATATTTCAGAAAAAAAATCATCCTATTTACCCTAAATTGCAGTCAAAGACTAAATTCGAATCCGCATCCACATAATACAGATATTTCACTTTATCCTAATCTAAAAATTCAAGCAATGCCTCACATAATTATACAATGATTAGGGATGGGTGATTCAGATATCATTCTCAAAATTAATGAACTTTGAGATAATATATCCGGTGTCCATTAATATACTTTGATTCCACTTCGAATTAGTTTAGCGAAGAGGACGGAGGGTTCGACGCCTCTGTGCTCGCTGACGTGCGTCCTGGATGATTCAGCCGCGACCTTGTGAATCATAGATAGCGCAACAATGACCTCGTGGATCATGGTCCGTACCAGTCTCCATCCCATCTGCCGCGGCAGCGACGCCCTAGAGACAGCGGTGGCGCAGATGGGGAGCGGTGTTGGCGTGCGATCGGACGGAAGGACATGCAGGCGAGTGATGGCAGGGACCGTCGTGGTCGAAGTCGAACTGGGTGGTGCCGGGGGGGGGGGTGGGGCTGGCAGGCTGGCAGCTGAAATGGATGGAGATGGAGCGGCCTCACCGTGTGGAGTTGGGAACATGGGGTGGGACAACAGGCGAAGGACACCAAGTGTGAAGATAACCTTAGTCTTTTTAGTAGTAGAGATTGTAGGGGATCATGTATTACACACAAATTGAAAGCACTTAAAATGTACGCAAATATTTCAATCCCCGTGTTAAGGTAGTTTTGTTTCTCACACGAGAGCATTTCACTCATGCCCATAAAAAGTCGAATCCAGTTCCTGATTCACCCCACCATCAAAAGAGCTGGAACTTTGTGAAATAGCGACAATCCAGAGGGTGGGGGTTGCATATAATGCAAATGCAGTCAGAACTCAGATTTACTTCGAAGTCTTTGTTTAACGACAAGCAGGCCTCACAACCTAGCAGACCGCGCACTTGTGCATGTTCATGCATGTTCGTTCTGTACGTATTTGATTGACAGAAAATCCTCAAAATACAGTCCGAGATTCCATCATGTCTGTGTTTGGGAATCAACTACAGCCCGGTTTGTCTATGAGCACTACATTATTGAAACCATCCTGGCAAGCATGGGATCCATACTCACCACAATTATTATGGCATTGGCAGCAGTCTCGAAGGCCACGCTGGAAGCCAGCAGGCTGGAAGCCGTTGAAGACTGGGGAGCCCCATGTGAGACATAACAAAAGCAATTGGCCATTGGACTGATCAGGGATATATATTTGCATTGTATGCACTGAGGACTTTACTCCTGTGATGGCTATAACGTATGGATGGATATAGTTGTTTTTTCACTGGACCTTAATGAGAACAAGTGCCGTTGGCTGCTAGAAACAAGCTTCGTCATTGAGTATAGTAGTAGTAGAGACGCACGTGCGATGATCTTGTTAATATAAATGTGGAGCATGATCTCACCCCACATCCATCGTCTTCAAGAGCGATGATGGGCACATGGGGGCAGCTCGCATAGGACCCAATGTGTTGTGCAGTTTTTGCGGCAGCCCACACGTTTGCTTTTCTTGTACAACACCTTGAAACGCTCGCTCGCTTAGGCCCTTCTTGTCCTATGTCACTGACAAATCTCACTTGTTATTGGCTGTGGTTGCTAGGCAGCACTGCAGCGGATGAAAAATTTTCACGTCACTGATTAGGAGTGTTAAAGATAGATTAACTATAAAACTAATTATGTAGATGAAGTGTACATCGTGAGACAAATCTATTAAGCCTAATGTTCTTATTATTAACACACATGTTTAATGATGGGTTACTGTAGTAGAAGTGTAGAACAGTGGAGGCGGTGATGCACAATAGGACTGTGAGCTGGGAACTGAACTCTATTTTTCCATGCCAAGCAGATTAGAGGGGCCTCATTTGGCTTGGACGTCGCTTAGGCTCGATCGCGCATGGAGCACAGGAGCTCTATTTGCTGGTCGCCAACCTCATATGTGTATAAAGAGGAAATTGATTTGGTCATCCAGGGGCTTAAATTCAGTTTGCTTCCATGGGTGAGGTTGCATGTTCCATCCATGGCGAGAAGAGGCCATGGTGGCGACAAGCTTCACCATGCGCTTGACGATGAACGATGTGGAAGATATGTGGACGACAGTGTTCCATCTTTAGCTTGTTGCAGAGTTCCAAGTTTTATCTAGCCTCATTGCGATGGCACCTGCTCCATGTTTGGTCAGCACTTATTCCCCGCCATTGAACAAATATCTAAATTCCCGTTTTCTGGTGGGTGGTGTGTGGCGCGGGCAAGACTCACGGGCTGCCTGCATGGAGCCGCAACAACGTTGCGGGCTGAATCGCAAACTTTCACGGGCTCATGGGACCGACTCACCCGGCAGGTAAATGGCGTGCGCTTGCTCCCATACGTGCGATGCTCGCGGCCTGCAGGTGGGGACGGCCACAAACGGGTAGGACGGACTACGGTGAGAAACAATTCATTTTTAGCTGAAACATTTACCATTTTGTAATTTTGATGGGTCTACTCCACCTCCCTCGCGTGTAGCAAGGAAATTAGTAATGTCTTCTCTATTTTACCACATTTTTCAAAAAGTAGACCTTGTAGTCACGACAAACGTTTTGGAACAGAAATCTTACTTGGCGAGACCAGATGTAAAGGCCGGCTCACGCATTGATGTGGCTTAGCCGCACAATAGTGGCATGGTTACAGCAACGGAAGTTGACATCCCCGTTGTGAAGTAGATAAGAAGAGATTGATGAGCCACACACATGCTTGCTGATAAGAGGAGATGGGCAAGCCATGCGCGTGCTTGCTTGTCTCGCCTATGCAGTTGAGGCCATTGCCATTGTCCTGGGTGCGGTGTGGCCAGGTGTGGCAAGGCGAGCCATGCCGAGCCTGAGACTAAACTCCATCTGTTAACCGTGGACTACACCGTGTTTTATATGGTGGTCTCGTCCGCATTTACAATTTATCAAGTATAGAACAATTGTCACAATTCCTTAATCTTCTCCACGTCATGGACGACTCCACTGTCGTTCGGTTCGCGGAACTCTAACTACATCGACTTCGTACGCTACACTGAGTTCGTTTGACTAGCAATGTTGAGTAATGTTGTGTCTAGTTACGCCGGAACTGGCCCCACCTCAGGTATAGATCGATACCCTTTTGTTTAATTTTGTTCAATATGTTCATTGTTAAATGTGTGTTAATTATGAACATGTAAATATGCTTTGTTTCACATGCAAATGGCATCACAATATTGTTAATAAGTTTTACGTGTAACCTTGGGATTATTAAAATGTGATCAAAAGTATGTAATTATCAAACCGATGGGTCGTCCGCGAGTACATATTCCTATAATGTCTCGTTGCATTGCCTCCTACTCCTAATTATTCCAAGTCATCATGATTGTGCTGGTATATTGCTGCGCAGAATACAAAGGTTTCAGAAATGTGGTGATACTGGAAAAACCTAGAATTCTCGTTGCAGATATATAAAGTACTGCATGTATCCTGTCGATTGTACAAGAAAAGAAGTAATATCCATCAATACAATCAGTAGGCATGATGTCTATACCAGCATATTTATTGTGCTTGCCGAAGATTAATATAGTCATGCAATTTCTATGTGGAGCAGGTAAGTGGCGTTACCGTATTAGGTCCGAAAACCGTACAGAAAAATTTCTGCCGCATGCCTAAAACATGATTTGATCAATGATATTCTTTTTGAAGGCTAGCAACAGCTCGGATTGATTTATAGGGTCCTATACCCCTGCCTGCTTTGTGAAATAGAACCGCATGGATGGTGGGGCTGGAACTGAGCCGGAGTAGATGTAGAGAAGAACTATGACTCGGAGAGAAACAAAAAAATTAACCGTCACCGTCACATAACGTGTCGGAATCCCGCGGGCTAAGGGTACACATACAAACTTTACGAGCTAGGCTTCTTTAAGGTCTCAGGTGTCGCGCCGGTCAGCCTCAAGACGTAACCCTTGTTCAGTTATGGTTTCACGTCAGACGCTCGGAGCCTCAGCTTGCCTACTGGTTCTGCTCCTGATGCTACTGGCGATTGGCGGAGCTCTCGTTGATCCACGCCCATGGACGCTTTCTGTGGATAGGAACGTCGTGCAAAAGAGCAGCAAGATCTCCTCGGCGGTAGAGTCTGAGGGAACCAACTTGAATTTCGGTAGCAACGCGGAAGCCATGGAAGGGCACAGCTACGATGGGGGGTCAAAATCTCAGGAGAATTTCGGTGATGCTTTTCAATTTCTAAAGCTTTTGGCGGTGAATGGGACAAGGTATTTGGGTAAAAGACAGAAAAAGTTGGAATTCCACTGCGGGTGTTTTGGTTAAGTGCTATTTTCTGGAGCGATTGATAGATGCATACGGTGGGTTGTAAACATTCTTCTCTCGAGCATAAGTTGATTGTTTATAATGGAACACCACATCTGACAGCACCGTCAATTGTGAGTTTGTAACAATCGTGTGTTAGAAAACATCTGGAACTTCGATGGGGAACTCGAGACAAGTTGTGCGTCTTTTACCTATCAACATCGTTCCCTCTTTCTTTCCTGACTTCATCAGGCCTGGCTTGTATATATAGTCTTGAACTCTATGCTAAGACATAAATCTATTCCGGCTTCAGTAAACGAAATCATCCATAGTCTGCGCTTCGTCTTTTGTCATGCATCCTCTGCTTATAAGGAAATACAAAAGGAAAACCAAACAAAAAAAATCTATTGTGTTACAGGTTCCAGATTTGACCGATTGAATTTTAGTACAAGGGCACGTAGCTGTATAATGTGACCGAGTAAATCTCCAGAGTATTGTGTTTGATCTTCTTCTTTTATGCCTCAACCTTAGTGGATCTATACCGTCCTAAACTTCAGCCTTCAGGGGTGCATTACACGAAGATGATCCACGACCGCTGACCTTACTCCCCACATTGGTGATAGTTTCTGACCCTCTACCCTAAAACTACCATAGGACCATTCGGTTGAAAACATAATAAAAAAAGTGAACAACTCTTTTGTAGTGTTGGAGGTCTTGTCGTGTTAATCTATGAGCATCTTTTTTATCTGCAACTCACGTAGAATCTGCAGCAAATCATCAATCGAGGGTTTTTTTTACTCCTAGTTCAATTGCGCAGCATTTGTGTCTTTCCGAATGCCTCGTATTCCCTTGGTTCCACAAACCATTCAGGGTTTTTTAATCTGGCTCAGTCAGCTCGTTCCTCATTTTGCTCTGTTTAGAAGCTAGGTGTAAGGCGATGTGTACCTATAGCCAATAAAAGGTATTCAGAAAAGGCAAGCAGAGACCAAAATCCAAGCTATAAAAGGACCCCTGGCGACCCATGTAAAGGCACTACCAAACACAATAGCTCACTTTGAGCAGATCAACATAGACACACACAACATAGGGTATCACACTTCTCACCGGCCCGAACCTGTCTAAATCCGTTCAGTCTTTGCTTCTACATATGAATCAGCAAGGTCTTCATGCGTGGTACACCCTGGATGAATCCCTTTTTCACGCTTAAGATTAATGTAGTCATGTAATTGTTGAGCCAATGATCTTGTCATTAACCTCAACAGAAAAATAGCTGCCGCCTGGCTAAAACATGATTTGATTTACAGAAATTTATTTTTGCGCTCTCAAAATGTACAGCTATCGCTTCTATGACACCGAAAATTTTATAGAAGGCTGGTGCTACACTGTTGATGCAAGCCCATAAATTAAATTAAATGGAAATCTTATTTGATAAATTTATCCGCATATATAAGGTTTTTTTACTTGTCTTGGAAAACTATATGTCTGACTTTCGGAAACACTCCAAGCTGCTCCTCTGAAATCTGGTGCGAGTGTGCGACCCAGTAAAGAAAGAATTAATTATGAAATGTTGTTGACAATTTTCCAAAGGGTCGTGTTAATCTCTCGGCGGCTGGTTGTTCACCTGCTCTTATGAATTCTATAGCAAGACAATCGATAAAATTTTGAATCCTAGTTTCGTTGTGAAGCATTTGGCACTTTCTCCCGATGTCTCACTACTACACATTCAACTTTCCCATACGCCCCACAGAACCGGCTGTGAAGGGGCAAAACAGCCGGTTCCAAAGGTGATGCCCACATTGGGTTTGAGAACTGGCTGCGAAAGGGTCATCACAGCCGGTTCCAAAGTTGGTGAGTTCCTAGCCGTTGGAACCGGCTGTGATGAAACTCATCACAGCCAGTTGGTACAATAAACCAGCTGCGATGGTGGGGGGCACCATCACAGCCGGTTCCAGTCACCAGCCGGCTGTGATGAGTTTCATCACAGCCGGTTGGTGTTAGAAACCGGCTGTGAAGCTACTACAGTACAAAACCCTCTCCCCCTTTCCCTCCCCTGTATTTCTTCTTCTCCAACCCGATGGCTCCCACTTCCTCCACCATTGTTGCGGCCATTTTTCACCATGAAGCTCATGGAAACTCCATTGGTTTGAGGAATGGACTTCACCAACTTGTTTTAAGGTTAATTTCTAGCAATGTATCACCTCCTTTACTTGATTGTTGCCTCTAATTAGTATATTTGACATCAAATTGATGAAGACCATGTTCTTGGTGATAGGGGCCATATTTTTCTCTCAATTCCAATGGAGTATCCCTAACTTTGAACCATGTTGAAGGCTCCCATATCTAACTCCATGGTTTGTACTGCAATTTCTTTGATGTGTAGCTAGATATTCAATATCTTGATGATTGTGGTGGATGAGAGCCTCCTTTTCACCATTAGAGGCTAAAGTTCGTGTAGTGCAAACGTTTTAATTAATAATTTGATGATTGTGGTGGATTAGTTAGCCTCTTTTCACCGTTAGAGAGTGAATTTTTTGTAGTTTATGCAGTTTCTATAATATTTGATAATGTGGTGGATGAGAGACGCTTATTTCCATTTTAGACTATAATTCTTGTAGTTCATCCAATTTCTTTCAATATTTTGATGAAAGTGACGCATGAGAGGCTCATTTCTCTTTTGTAGATGGACCGAGAATGGATGTATGGGAGGATTGGGGAGTTGGACTTTGTAAACGGCGTTGACTCTTTTGTGAAGGCCGCTAAGGCGTACGTTACATTGAAGGAGCGGTCCGATGGCTACGTACATTGCCCTTGTGTTGATTGCAAAAATGAGAAATAGTTCGAGAATGTTGAGCAGATCCGCTTCCATCCCTTATTTAGAGGTTTCATGAAAACCTTTCTCATTTGGAATAGACACGGGGAGGATGGTGATAACGAGCCTGAAGAGCCCTCCAGGGACAATGTCAGAGAAAGAGTGAATCGAATCATTCTTGCAAGGATGCTGATAGATGATGATGTGGTGCATGATGAGGCAGTACTAGAGTATGTATTGGTAGATGATGTGGAAGATGATAGTAGCTTACTTCGGGACACATTGGCAGATAAAGTTGTGCTAGATGGGCTAGATCAGATGATACATCATGCGGAGCCTGAATTTCTGGATGCAAGAAACCTGAAAAAGCTACAGAAGATGAGAAAGGACGCGAAACACCACTGCACCATGGTTCACAGGTGTCAAAATTGGAGGCTAATCTGATGTTGTTGGAGATGAAGTCTAGCAATGGTTTGTCTGACAAAGGGTTTGAGGATTTGTTGACAGTAATGGAGAAATCGCTTCCCACACCCAACGAGCTCCCTAAGGACACATATGAGGCAAAGAAAATGATCTGTCCAATAGGTTTGGAAGTACATAAAATCTATGCATGCCCAAAACATTGTATCTTGTATCGTGGTGATTACAAAGATCTGGATGCATGCCCAGTGTGTGAAACTTCACGATACAAGTGTGAATCAGCTTTGGCACTGAAATGCGACAGGAATAAGAGACCCCCTGCGAAGGTGGTGTGGTATTTCCCCATAATACCTCGTATGAAGAGGATGTTTGCCAATCCAAAAACATCAGCGCTTATGCGGTGGCATGCAGAGGAGCGTTTGGTAGATGGAATGCTCAGACATCCAGCTGATGCCTCACAATGGAGGGCTATCAACCATAGATGGAAGGAATCATTTGCAGATGAAATAAGAAACGTCAGGTTTGGCTTGAGCACAGATGGGATGAATCCTTTTACCATGATCAGCACTACACACAGCACATGACCAGTGACCCTTTGCATATACAACCTGCCACCTTGGTTGTGTATGAAAAGGGCATATATTATGATGCCACTATTTATTGAAGGTCCAAAGCAACCTGGAAATGATATCGATGTGTTCTTGGAACCACTGATGAAAGACCTTGAGACACTATGGCATGATGGGGTGAAAGTGTGGGATGAGTACAAGCGAAAGCACTTCACACTTAAAGGCTTGTTGTTTGTTACAATCACAGACCTACGCGGTCAAGGAGCTCTAGCTGGCCAACCTACAATAGGATATAATGGGTGTGTGGTTTGTTTAGAGGACACTGATGCTAGATGGTTGAACAACAGCAAAACGATGGTTTACATGGGTCATCGTAGATTCCTCGATAGACATCATCCATATCGCCGAGACAAGAAATCATTTGATGGGAAGCGGGATGAAAATCATCTTCCAACCTTTCAGTGTGGTACTCAGATATTCAAAAAAATTAGCCAAATTACTGTTGTGCATGGAAAAGGGAAATGTAGTGTCAAAGCACCTACAGATTGTCTATGGAAGAAGAAGCAAGTGTTTTGGAGGTTTCCTTATTGGCGGTATATGATTGTTCGCCATGCAATGAAATTGATGTGATTCATGTTCTTGGTCATAGGTGAAATGAGCCCCACGTTCAATCCGAGTAGCTGTGGGAGTATTGGACTCCCCGAAGCAGATACAGGTGTCAAGTTTCCTGTTGACAACATCAATAAACCTACACCATGCAAGCTCTACGTGCCTGACAAGTTCTACCGTACCAAGGTTGCCGTCGGACAAGCACATCCGTCAGGAGAAGGGGTCATGCTTCACTGTCGACCGCTGCCTGAGCACTATGCCAAGGTTACCATGGAGGATGACAAGAAAACACTTGACCAAAACATCGGATGCTTTGTGGCATGGCGGAAGTGTTACATATCTTTTGATTCAGATTCTGACTCCTCCAGCGATGACAGTCCCGATCCTCCAAGGCCACAAAGAAAGGAAATGTCTTTATCCAAGGAACCAGCTGGCCATGACGGTGACACTCCTCAGACGGCACCTACGCCGCCTCCTGCACCATCGACTAAGAGGGCAGCATCACTGCCTCCTGCACCCAGTGTTCGCCTAAACGGCCTAAACGGCCGATTAAACGGCCACTAAACGGTAAACGGTGCTAAACTGTTTTGTTTAGAGGGTAAACAGAAATTAAACGGTTGACCATTTAAACGGTCAAAAAACGGGGCAAAACGGTGTGAACGGCCTAAATGGAACGGGAATAAACGGTATTAAACGGGCTAAACAGTTGTTGAAACGGTTGTTTAGGCTAACATGAGATTAATATAGTTGAATTTTACATGAATAAATTGGTATTATCATTTGACTCATTGCTTTATCATTAATCATGATTTGATTGACATGTGAATATGTAATGAATACTTGATATTGTGCTTATAGATTAGAGTATTTATTTATTTACCTTGACAAAATACATATATTTAATAGAATACTTGCTTTTTTACAGACACATATATAATTATATGCATTTTTTTTAAAATGGTACAAAACCGTTTAGACCGTTTAACTCCGTTTAAACACCGTTTAAACGGCCTAAACGTTGAACAAAGGGTGACCGACTGTTTACCGTTTAGCGTTTAGGATATCATTGCCTGCACCAGTATCGGCTCAGAGGGCACCATCACCGCCTCCTGCACCAGCATCGGCTCAGAGGGCACCATCACAACCTCCTGCACCTCTGAGGCGATCCTCTAAGAGATGGACGTCCAAACCATCAGTCAATCAACCTGACGATCCTGTTGAATGGCCAACAAAAAAACAATGAATGCGAGCGTGACTTCACTTCTCCCAGGACGTGATACTGAGCTCATTACTAAGGAAGCACAGGCCTCCTTCCTGAAGAAGGCCATGATGAGAAAGCCAGGGGAAGGCACTAAGACCTGCCGCCAGAAACTTGAAACAACAATGCAACTTCAAGCCGGTGATTTTGGGATTACAGAGGAACAATTAAAGGCACTTCAAATTGGAATGGATATTGAAGAAGCCCCAACGATTTGGCCGTATAAGTTTGGGAATGATCTAGTGTTTCCCAACCAAGTCTCGAATCTAACACCGAGATTACGAAAGCTGCATACGCACTACAAGTCAGTAACTTCTGAAGAATTTGCAGTTTCTTACAAGGATCGAGATGTGCATAAGGGCGATGGCTACACTTTTGTGAATTGGAAGTCGGTGTATGAACTGTTCCAAAAGCAAGCCCTCGACATTCCAATCTTGAGCATATGGACCGTGTAAGTGTTGTTGTATGCAGTTGTCATTTTACATCTTATTGATGCCATTGCATTGCACGTCTAATATTTTATTTTCACAGGATGGAGTCTCAGCTAGCTTTCCAAGGAGGGAAACACTATATTGCCTTCATGGATCCTCAAGGGGTGACGGGGACTGTTATACAACAGTCGGGCACATTTGAGCATATCTATCATTGTATGCTTAAGCTGCAAGACAGGAAACACATACTCCTTGCATACCATTGCCAGTAAGTCTATAAATAACCCCATAATTCCTTCTTACCATTGCATTGCACGTCTAATATTTTATTTTCCCCACAATTATTGTAATGCAGCTACCATTATGTTCTCATTGAAATGTGCCTCGACGTGAGTAGGCTATATATTTATGACTCCAAACGTAGAGAAAGATCATATGTCCAGCCTCTCATTGACGTGTTGAACAAGTAAGAAAATCTGGCATTTAACCTTTCTATCTAGTTAGTTTATGTTTTCATCAATATCATAAATATCATGTAGGGCCTTCGAGAAGTTCCGTAAGAAAAAGCAAGATGCATGGACCTTTCTAGAAAGATTTTGAGGTAATCGAGCCCAAGAAGATCCTATGGCAGCCGGAGGGAACTGATCATTGTCGGTTCTATGTATTGAATTACATGCAACACATATGTGGACCTGATTTTAATCCTGAAGATGAGGAGGTTCGTTTGAATGAAATGGTCACATGTGATTTTCTTGTGTGCTTGAACTTATGATGAGAGAACTTTCTATTGTGTGCAGCCTGAATAGTTTTCTAATTTGAGACTGAATAATTTTCTATTGCAGCGAGCATTTGAAAAGAATGAAGATACACCTTTGAGCGACACAAAGATAATTGCGATGCAGAGCGACTAGCAGGGTGGTTAATGGAGAATGTCATGGTCGCTGGCCGCGAGTATTGTGTCATATAGGTAGGTGTTGAAGTTGTGACATGATCATGGGTGCTTCAACTTTAGTGCTTCAACTTTAGAACTTGTCATATCAACTTGTGTGCTTGAACTTGTGATGAGAGAACTTGTCATAACTTTGATCTTGTAATATTAATAATGCCTTGTATCATCTTTTTGTGTTGGTGGAAGCTATGTATATACTGTGGCATTTCTGTTATATATTGCAATATATTGTGCTGCTAAAATTGGCCATTTATTATATTGTAATGCCAGAAAGTGGCCAACACAGCCGGCTGGAAGATGCAACCGGCTGTGTTGCGGTGCCCAGCACAGCCGGTTGGTGTGCCCAACCGGCTGTGATGGGTGCCTCAACACAGCCGGTTTTGGTGTTCCCAACCAGCTGTGATGGGCGCCTCAACACAGCCGGTTTGTGTGCCCAACCGGCTGTGATGGGCGCCTCATCACAGCCGGTTGGGCACACCAACCGGCTGTGTTGGAGCTTCTTCACAGCTGGTTGGGATCCGGCTGTGTTGAGCCAAGCAACACAGCCGCTAGAAATCAAATGCCTTGCAAAAACCAGCTGCGAAGGGGGGTTCCCAACCGGCTGTGATGGAGTAGGTGTAGTAGTGTCTCATAATCCCTTTGTTCAACACTACACATTCATGTGAGCATCAGTTGTCAACGAACCAGTGATGATCTTGTCGAACAGTTTGCTGCTGCTTTGGATTGGAGAAAATGAGTATTGAGTACCAGATAATTATCAAACAATGCTACTATTTATATTAATTCTTTCAAGGTTGGATTAATACGACCAAGTACCAAATGCATATAATTGTACTTATGTGTCTAGTAAAAGGCTAAGAAAGCATTCGTACAATGAATCTCTGAGGTTTTACTATTTATATGTCAATATTCGATCAGTACCCAGAACAGATTCTACATATTTCTGGTTGCAAGGATGATGAATTACTTTCGTTGTTTGGACATGGAACCATGTTGGATAGGGCGTACAGCGGACCTCATCTGATCAAATTACATCTTATTATCCTTAGGACGAAAAAGGTCACCGTAGGTGTCCAAAGCAGACATCATCTTGCTATAGAATTGTTTTGACTCTTATTTATCTATAAATGACTAAAACTTTTGTTTATGGAAACTGGTGTTGGGGTCAAATGCTCGTCTCCTCGACTTGCCTGCTCGTTCTCCTCCTGCTACTGGCGATTGCCGGCGCTCTCGTCGATCCCATGGATGCTGTCTGTGCAGGTGAAGGTCATGCCAAAGAGCATCAAGATCTCCTCGTGGGTAGAGTCGGAGGGAGCCAACGTGAATTTTGGCAGGAACGAGGCAGTTAGGGAATATGACAGAGCTACCATGGGGGATTAATTTCTGAAGTTTCCGCAGGTGAACGGGACAAGACATTTGGGTAAAAGACAACTCAGGTTGGAATTCAATTGTGGTTGTAATGGTTATTAACTGCTCTTGAGCCACGTTGGATTGTTTATGATGGAACACTACATCTGACAACACCGGCCATTGTGAGTTTGTAACAATTATGTAAGAAAACATCTGGAACTTCGCTGGGTAACTTGAGACAAGTTGCAACATTGTTCCCTCTTTGTTTCCTGACTTCATCAGGCCTGGCTTCTGTATATATAAGTCTTGAACTCTACGCTAAGAAATAAATCTATCCCTGCTTTGTTAAACAAAATCATTCAAAGTCCGCGTTGCCTCATTTGTCATGTATTATCTGTTTGTTAGGAAATACAAAACGAAAAGGAATAAAATAAAAGCTCCTGTATTACAGGAACCAACTTTCACTGATTGAATTTGACTACAAGATCATGTAACTGTCTAATGTGTCCGAGTACAACTCCAGAGTAGTGTGTTGTTTCTTCTTCTTCTATGTCCAAAAATTAGTGGATCTATATCCACCTGAACTTCAGGGGTGGACCAGACGAAGAAGATCCACAACCGTTGCCGTTACTCCCCTTGGATGGGCGATAATTTGTGACCCTCAACACAAAGACAACCCTGCGATCATTCCCTTAGAAACATAAACACAAAAAGTGAACAACTTGGTTTTAGCATCCGAGGTCCTGTGGTGTTAATCACTCACTCAACCTCTGGTGTTGAAGCAACTCTCATGGAATCTGCAGCAAGTCAACAATCAATGGGTTTTCGGTTCCTAGTTTAATTGTATAGAATTTGCGCATTTCGTCTGGTTCAACTGACCATTTAGGGTTCGTTCATCCCGCTCATACTCATTTTGCTCTGTTGCAAAGCTAGGTGTAGGACACTGTGTACTTATAGCCAAATAAAAGATAAAAAACGGCAAGCTAACCTGCAGTAATTACCACCGTGAAAAGGCCCCCCAAGAGTACAAGGTCTCCCACGTGAACCAAGTAAAGGCCCTACCAAACACATCAGAAGAACACAAATAGGTCACTTTGAGCAGCTACTTAACTGAATTTTCCACATACGAACAAGCAACGTTTCATGCGTGGTAGACTCCTACCAGAATTTCTAAAAGGAGGTACATCCTACTGGTGTTGTCCACACCATCATCCTCAACCAGAGTTGTTTTCTACCTAAACACCCTTGGGAGGGCTTGATCTGAGACGGCTCTAGAAGCCGGCCAAACAGGGAATTTGCTCGTGCTTAAGATTAATGTAGTCCGTTGAGCCGATGATTCAATTTTCTTTACCGTAATATGATTTGATTTAGAGAAAATTCCTTTTATGCTATCAAAATGTATAGCTAACAATGAAACCGTTCCCTTCAGTGCCAACCTTCTATTTTCTTCCGTTCTTTCCGCTGACTCCCAAGAATGCCATTCAAATGGACGCTGTCAGTTAAATCTATTAAAAGAAAAAAAGATCGGGGGATTACTTGTAGTTACATGAAGCTGGCGCGTCCCCACAAGCCAGGCTAATGCAGCCTCGTCTGTGGCTAACAATTTTTTCTTACTTATAAAAAAATCCATCGCCTTTGCTCGAGCTCGGCGCTCGCATTCACCCATTGGCAGCACACCACGACACATTCTTCATCTGAACTCTGATGCACGCCTTGTTCGTGCTCAGGGCTGTGCGGCCGGCGGCATGCTTCATTCTTGGAGAAGTCACTCGGACTGGTATCGTGCATGGAGGGTGGAGATACTTGGGCCTGTAATTTGCCTTTCTACCGTTGACATGTGGTATATTATGCTCCAAAAATAAAGAAAAAGTGTTCCTTCGAAATATGGTTAATGGTACCTGTGTTTACAGTTTACACATTTCAGCTTCGGAAGATCGAAATGAATACGAAGGCCTATGGCTGTCAAATGTGTCTAGTACTCTGTTGGAACCCAAGAGTTTTCTTGCTTCTTTCCTGTTTTTATTATCTCAAATTTAAAACATCTGCGCCGTGCTGGGGTGGGGGGGGGGGTGGTTCATTAGGCAACATCTTTTGGGTACGGTGTTTTCACACCTCGCCGCTGGGACCCTATACACGTCAAGCACTCTGGTTCAACCTCTCTACTAGACCCGTCTCTGACATGTTTGACCGGACTTCCATCACCCCTGCTCGCTAGACGTGGCAGCCACGGGAACATGCTGGAGCCTCTATGGACCCATGGTTCTAATTGCAAGATGTGCCGTATCGGTTTTACGACGAAATGCGAGCGTCGCATACACGCTTTATCGGTGGTGCAACTTTTGTTGATGAGATTAATATTGTTCGTTGACGCTTCTTTAAGTTTCGTCGTTGTTCCAAAGCGGCCGAGTGCTGTCCCCTATGATGCTCGACGAAACTTTTCGTTTGGTTGTAGTAGGGGTATCTTTAACGACGTGATTTCAGAACGTTAACAGCGAAACATCGAGAGAAGTCACTTTTCTACTAGTGTTAGCAAAAAGCATATCCAGTGCTATATTGCCAATTAGCAAATTAAAGATGCATTAGCTAGTATTCGACAAGACCAGACTTAACCAAGGCATTTTGTAATGACAGATTAAATGGACAGAGCATACTGTACTTTAAATCCAATTATCAACACCATCTGACAATTAACTAGGACATAGTTTAGCTGAAGAAACAACACTCGATCAAGCAAAAAATGTTTCTTGAAGATGAACATATCATAGCCCGAAGTCATGAGCTGATGACTTATCCTGATCGCATAATATCTTTCCTTAGATGATGACTAGTCACTATGCAAGAGAGGGCACATAGGTGATGCTGGTTTAGAGTAACAGGTGACGCTAGTTTGCAGCGTCACTATTTTTGCGTCACCCATAACAAGATATGGGTGACGCGAAAAACCAGCGTCACCCACGGTGAGATATATAGGTGAATGAAAAAAACATAAAAAAACACAAAAAAATCCTACTGGTGGAGGAACACCATCTGGTCAACTTGGCAAGCCCTCCCCCCTCGCTGGCCATTTTTCACGCATAGTACACACCTTGCGGCAAGCAGGATTCGAACCTGCGACCTGCGTCCCACGTGCATCCTTCTCTACCACTGCACCACAGCTTCACATGTGTCCATATCTCGTATTGATTCCTCACATATTATACGAACCCGAGTGTAAATTGCTTATTTGAGGCCCTAAATGAATTCAAATTAAAAACTTTTCAACTTGAAATTTTCATAACTTTTTGAGATTTACAACTTTCATTTTGGTCACTTCTCCATCTAACAAGATAAGTTTAAATTAAAAAGTTATAAACTTAAAACTTTCATAACTTTTCAAGATCTACAACTTTCGTTTTGGTAGATTCTCCATATGACAAACTCTATTTTTGGTAGTTTTTCCTCCCATAGTGAAATATATAGGTGACGTGTCGGTGCCTGATTTGGTCACACCGGTACAAACAAGTGATTGCGGTGCTAACCACTCGTTGCCCCGATGGCGGGTGGAGAAACGGGAGTTTTTATCCTGGTTCCGGCCACGGGGCCGTACGTCCAGTATTGGTGCGTAGCACCGGTTTCGTGTTGCTCGTAGTAGGGGGTTACAAGCAAGATGGGAGGAGGAGATGAGCTCCCAAGTCCCTGGGCCTTTTGGTGGCTAATTGTTTTTGTGTGTTCTGTTATGTATCGGCCTCTGCCCTTTGCATGGGCTTCCCTTCCCCTTTTATAGACCAAGGGAGGAGGGTGCGAGTACATGTGTTTGTGAGGCTGGCGCTACTAGGTGCACTGTGCTGCCCATGCTGCGCACGATGCGAGCGGGAATCGCGCCTTCCAACTCCGGCTGACAACATGGAAGTGGTTGACGTGATGTTCTGCTCGTGACAACTCGGGACTTCGAGGGTTGCCTTCGAGGATAGCGAGCGAAGTCAAAGGAGTGGTTGGCACAGTATCACTGCCAGGACCGGCCTGTGCAGTGTCAGATCAGAATCCACCGCGTCAGGTGGATTTGACCGATGTCTTCTCCGCAGCGTGGGCGGTGGCGTGGTGCAGTGAATCCTTCCTTTTGACCGCAGAGGAGTCATTTATGATAGTGAGAATACGTCTTCACTTTCCCATTCTTTACAATCCATCTTTTAAATAAGCGCGATACAATAACGAGTGTTGGGGAGACGTACCTCGAAGTCAAAAACATACTTTCTATCTTCGCAGGGAAATCCGACGAGGTTGCCAAACACGAAGACAGGAGATCCGAAGAAGCTAACACGAGGATAGACAAGCAAGCGCCATGCATGAAGCCTCGAAACAGACTGCGAAATAAGGGAGGACCGTTCTATGCGAGGTCAAGACACGAAGAGGACGAGAACGAAGTCATTTCCCACGACAAATCTGGGCCAAGAATTGGCGGGAAGCAACGGTCCTCCGAAGTTGTTAATAGTTCATAAGGATTATGGCGGGAAATAACAATCTTGTAATTGAACGAAGTTAGCCCCTATAAATAGCCTATGTAAAGCACTGTACGATGGGTAATAAAAGAATAGCTGAATTCATCACACTGTTTGCAATACGAAAACTTATGTTACAACAGTTGGCGCCGTCCGTGTGATTGGAATCGAAATAAAAACTCACGATGCCACCAAAGAAAAAGCAACGGGCTGACGACCCGTAGACTTAAAAAGTCACGAAAACGAAAAAGAGAACGATGAACTCCAAGTTTCAGCAGAGCTAGCCATTTCCGACGACCCCCAAAATCAAGAAGAAGCTAGCCTCGAGCAACTGTTACAGGAAATCGAAAGACTCAAATGAGAAAAAGAATATTTGCTAAAGGAAGCAGAGATCCAAACAAAAGAAACTGAGAAAGAGCGAAAAATTGCAGAGGCTAAGAATGATTTCCTGAGACTCCAAAACGAGCTCAACACGAGCAAAGAAACCATTCAAGAGCCCCAAAGAGAGTTTCTCCTTGAAACAACAAACCACAACGCGAGTTTCAGAAGCTACGACGCGAATTCGCCATTATCCCCGGGCCTTCAAAATGCACCCTGGCCAACCTCGTACAAACCCATGACACTGCCCAAATACAATGGCACCTGCGATCCAAGACAGTTCTTGATGAGCTACAAAGTTGCCGTGGCTTCCGCAGGAGGAAACGAGCTAGTTCTCGCAAAGTCATTCATCATAGCTTGTGAAGGATCGGCTCTCACATGGTTCACAAGACTAAGCCCAGGATCAATATTCAGCTGAGAACAGCTCAAGGCAAAAGTACTTCAGAATTTCCAGGGATTCAACATGCAACTATTAACCTCGGGAGATCTCTTTGCATGCAAGCAAGAGGAAAAAGAGCCATTGGCCCAATACTTCAAACGCTTCATCCAATTGAAGGCTCAAACAGATGATATTCCAGACTCAATAGCAATCGATGCATGCATCCACGGATTGGGACCAGGGCCATGCGTGTGTGAATTCGTCAAAAATAAGCCAAGAAACCTCCATGAACTATTTCACGAAATGGAGAAGTTCTGCAGATCAGACGATGATCATAGAAGAAGAGTCAATGAAAGAGCCATGCTCAGAAAAACAAACGGAAACTACAAACAACCCACGTATGAAAAGCAAAATTACAACCGACCAGCTCAAGTCTTTAACATAGAAAATGAGAGTCGGCAACACAGCAACGATTCAAATGCAACGAAGCAGGATTTCAACTCCGCATCCATACGAGGAAGGGGTGGACGAGGCAGAGGCCGCGGAAGGGGACGAGGCCAACAAGAAAACCAGTCTCGATCTTGGTTTTGCCAATTCCATGGTGAAAACTCAGACCATAGTACAAGGAGATGTCCCATAATCATTAGAGTGAAGCAAGAAATGAATCAAAGCAACAATCAAGGCCGCATAGTTCAAACAAACTCTTGGCAATGCACCCCCCACAATACGCCAAACCCGCAACAACTTCCGACGAACTCGGGATCATATTCAACATACCACCAGCCTCGACTAGCATGGCACCAAGCCCAGTCAGAGTGAAATCAACAAGCACACAGCTCAGTACAATCTACCACTGCAAGAAAAGACGAAACCATGATGCAATCTGCTCCAACACCAAATCCAACACCTGCCAAGGGTCCTATCCCCTCTCGCGGAATGATCCTACCCATTGCAGGAGGATCTTCAGTCGGCTTCGAAAGCAAAAGGCAAAGAAAAGAGTACTTCAGAAGGGTGCACGCAATATTACCCGAGGGCCCAGTAATAAAAACTCACTGGTCCCATATCCCAATAACCTTCACCGAGCAAGACCTCAAACTCCAATGTTACCCCCACACTGATGCCATGGTCATCGAAACAAACGTGGCAGACTGGGAGCTGACCAAAATATTGATAGACGATGGTAGTTCAGCCGACATTATCTTCGCAAGTGCCTTCGATCAAATGAACATCAGCATAAGTTTACTACAACCATCAGAAACACCACTCATTGGTTTCGGAGGAAAAAGAATTCGAGCCTTGGGAAAAATCGAACTACCAGTAACCCTGGGAGACATGAGCAATCCCTTTGACATAGTTGATATGTATTACCCACACAATGCAATCTTCGGAAGGGATTTCCTTAACACATTCGAAGCCATTGTCAGACAGACATATCTCTGCATGAAACTTCCAGCATCAAACGGAGTAATTACAGTGTTCGGAAACCAGCAAGCTGCAAGGGACATCGAACAAGGAATCACTCCGGGAGAGAAAAACGTCAACCTCTTGCAGACAGAAACGAAACAACCAAACAACAAGGTTCAAATAGAATCACTCAAAAAGAACCCACCACAACTCAAAGCGGAAAAAGGAAAAGAAACTATTCAAGCACAAGACACCAAGCGAGTTTCCCTCGAATCAGGAATCGAGGGTAGAGAAGTCACGATCGGGGCGGATCTCTCCCCCGAAGAAGAAGAAGAACTGGTAGCATTCCTAAGGAAAAACAAAGATGTCTTCACATGGACAGCCGCGGATCTAAAGGGTGTAAGCAGGACTCTAATCGAGCACAGCCTCAATATAACAGCAGAAACGAAGCCAAGGAAGCAAAAACTGAGAAAAATGTCGGAAGATAAAGTAGAAGGAATAAAATCCGAAGTCGAAAGGTTACTAAAAGCAAAAGTCATCAGAGGAGTACAATATCCAGAATGGTTGGCAAACACTGTCCCAGTAAAAAAGAAAAACGGAAAGTGGAGGATGTGCATCGACTTCACCACCCTGAACAAGTATTGCCCAAAAGATGACTTCCCCTTACCAAGAATTGATAGCGTCATTGACGACGCAGCCAACAGCGAGATTCTATCACTACTAGACTGTTTTTCCGGCTACCACCAAATTTGGATGAAACAAGAGGACGAGGAGAAAACAAGCTTCATAACACCTTTTGGAACCTTTTGCTTCGTCAGAATGCCAGAGGGGTTGAGAAACACAGGATCCACTTTCTCAAGGATGACCAAAAAAGTTTTCAAATCGCAAATCGACAGAAACATGTTAGCCTACGTGGACGACCTGGTTGTAAAGAGCATCAAAAGATCAGACCACATCAAGGACCTCGAAGAGACTTTCAACAACCTAAGGCTGTCAAACCTCAGCTTAAACCCAGAAAAATGCATCTTTGGAGTAACCAAAGGAAAAGTCCTGGGATGCCTAGTAACCTCGATGGGAATTGAGGCCAATACAGATAAGGTGCAAGCCCTAGCATCCATGGAGGAACCAAAGATAGTCAAGGAAGTGGAACAACTAACCGGCAGGATCGCAGCTCTAAACAGATTCGTACCAAGAGCAGCCGAGTGAAGTCTGCCCTTCTGCAAAACTCTCTGACATGCACAGAAATTCAACTGGGACGAAGAACAATCGAAAGCATTCAAAGAGTCAAAGGAATATCTCGCAGCAATGATCAAACTATCACCACCAGCTCAAGGAAAAGACCTCCTTCTTTATCTCGCAGCCTGTGAATCAGCAGTAAGCACCGCATTAGTGCAGGAAATCTAAAATGAAGGCACTTTGAAGCAGTTGTCTGCTTACTTCGTTTCCGAAGCTTTATCCGGAGCCAAAAAGTCATACTCCGAGCTCGAAAAAAATCGCATACGCGTTATTCATGGCGTCAAGAAAGCTCATGCATTACTTCGAAGCCCACAAAGTAACAGTGGTCACCGACAAATCTCTAGCCGAGCTATACACAAATAAAGAAGCTTCAAACAGGATCAACAAATGGTCTGCAGAACTTTCCGGATTCAACATCGAATTCAAGAGACGAAATGCAATCAAGTCTCAAGTACTAGCTGACTTCATAGCAGATTGGACTTCCCCAGAGCACGAAATTCTAAACGAAGACAAAAAACAATGGACAGTCTACTGTGATGGAGCATATTGCAACAAAGGAGCAGCAATCTCCGCAATCCTAGTTTCACCAAGTGGAATCAAAACCAGATTTGTATCACGATTAGACTTCAATGACCAACAAATTCAAATCACAAACAACGTGGCAGAATACGAAGCACTCCTGCTTGGTCTACGAAAAATGAAATCGTTAGGAAAACAAAACTTCATTGTGAGAACAGACTCGAAAATAGTAAGGGATCATATTGAAAAGGACAGCGAAGGCAGAAAGCCATAGCTAATCAGTTATCTCGAAGAGGTCAGGGAAATGGAAAAATATTTCAAGGGATTCACTGTAGAGCATATCCACATAAACGATAACAACGAGGCTGATGACCTAGCCAAGAAAGCAGCAAAGAATGAGGAACTCCCCAAGACGTAATCTACGACGTCATAACTATCCCCTCAATTAAAAAGCAATATCTCACGCACATCTGTTGGGAACACTGGAGAGCACCAATTATGGCATATCTACAAGACAATTTCACCCCCTGCTCGGCAAGCGCGGCCAAAAGAATACCAGCAAGAGCAAAAGGGTATCAGACAATACAAGGCGAGTTATACAAGAAGGGGATTCAGCTCCATGGCTAAAATGCATCTCAAAAGAACAAGGAACAGAAATACTAAGATGCATTCAAAAAGGGATATGCGGAATACACATCGGCCCGAGAGCACTCGCAGCAAAAGCAGTCAGGCAAGGAATGCGAAGCATGTCAAAAGAACGCAAGCAACCAGAGGATCCCATCTTCATTACTACAGCTCATAACACCGTCTTGGCCACTACAAAGATGGGGAATAAACCTAGTAGGGCCTCACCCAACAGCTCAGGGAAACTGCAGATTCGCAGTAGTCGCGGTGGAATATTTCACAAAATGGATCGAAGCAAAAGCTCTGGCATCGATAACCTCGCATACAGTACAAAAGTTCTTTTGGCACAACATCATCTGCAGATTCGGGGTACCAAAAGAGATAACAGTGGACAACGGAAAACAATTCGACAGCAAGCCATTTAGAGATTTTTGCATGACAATGGGCACTAAAGTTAAGTACGCATCCGTATATCACCCACAGTCAAATGGCGCAATTGAAAGAGCCAATGGCATCATTTTTTTCGGCCATAAGGAAGATGCTCTTTGATCACAAAAAGGGAAAAATGGATCGACGATCTACCAATCGCAGTATGGTCACACAATACTGTAGAGTCCAAGGCTACTAAGTTCACTCCATTCAGACTGCTATACGGAACCGAGGCTGTGGTACATAAAGAGATCAAGGCCAAAACTCTAAGAGTGACCCTTAGCCAAGAAGAAGGTGAAAAAGAAATGGTGGAAAAAGACTTAACTGAAGTCGACCGGCTCGTTGCCTCACATAACCTCGAGTCATACCAAAGGCAGACATAAAAGTGGTGCGACCCAAAGGCGAAGATAAGAGAGATCAGAGTCGGGGATCTGGTAATCAAATGAAAGCACAACTCAGAAAACCTACCCAAATTCGAAGAAAAATGGGAAGGACCCCACATCGTCACGAGAAGCTCAAGGCCAGGATCCTATCACCTCTCCACCAAAAATGGAGAAGAGTTACCTCACTCGTGGAACGTGGAACATCTCCGTAAATACTACAACTAGATCAGGGCAAGGAAAGGTGTACAGTCTTTTTCAAGTTTTAGTTTTTTGTAAAGGTCAACCTCGTCAATATGCGAAACTATAAGCACAAATACGAAGTACCGCTTTCTTTTTCTTTTTGCTCTCTCATCGCAAAAAGGTCGTACTCTTTTCCTCACAAAAGGGCTCCAAGAAACTGGAGGTGAGGTTTTTAATGAGGCGAACCTATGTAAACTTCTCCAAAAATCAATAAAGGAGATCCCCCTTAAAGCACTTGACCAACAACCACACCGAGGTTAAGGAAATAACCTCGCAAAAGTCCTCGAGCCAAATAGCCCGAGGCCGAGGTTAGAAAAGTAACCTCGCACAAAGACATCGAGCAAAATAGCCCGAGGCCGAGGTTAGGAAAGATAACCTCGCACAAAGACCTCGAGCAAAATAACCCGAGGCTGAGGTTAGGAAAGACAATCTCGCACAAAGACCTCGAGCAAAATAGCCCGAGGCCGAGGTTACGAAAGACAACCTCGCCAAAACACCGCGAGCAAAATAGCCCGAGGCCGAGGTTAGAAATATAACCTCGCCAAAAGACCTCGAGCAAAATAGCCCGAGGCCGAGGTTTGAAAAGATAACCTCGCAAAAAACCTCGAGCAAAATAGTCCGAGGCCAATGACAACAAAACAACTTCGTGAAAAACCTCGAGCAAGAAAACCCGAGGCCAAGATTAAACAAGGAGAACGAAAAAAGCAACAAAAGTTGCCCTATTTCGAAAGCAAAACAAGAGAACGTATTCTTTCAGAACCGTTGCTCGACCTAAGAAGCGATGAATAAACGCAAAGGGGCTATCAAGGGAGGGGACGCCTTTTTCAAAGGCAAAAAAAGAGAACCCCCCTTTTGTATTTATTCAAAAACAAATTTTACCAAACAATAACCCACCAAAACAAACCACCTAACCGTACTTTCAAAAGGACGTCATGTTAGGTGAAACCATAACTTCGTCAAGCATCAATAGGCCACTACAAAAGAGAAGGGGAACCCGAGTTCCAGCAAGAGAGAAAATAAAGCAAAAGAAAAAGAAAACTCTCCTTAGGAACGAGAGGCAACAGGAACCACAAGAACGCTCGACGGCATAACCTTTCTAGGCTAAGGACCATCAATAGAACAGGGCCCATGGATACTTCATACAATAGTACTCCCTCCAGCAATGGAATCCTGGAGAACAGTGCATTTGCTTCAAGGCAGCCTCGCGGTATCAAGGGCATCGACAAGCATAAAAGCCCAGGAAGAAGCCAAAGAATACTTAAGCGTGTTCTCTAGTAGAAACGAATCAAAAGGTCATGATCTTATGGAAAGAAAACAATGTACAAGCAATTTTCAGGGAAAAGCATGTCTACGAATCTGATGCATACACATGCAAACGAAATAAAGATCAAAGTTAATCGCAAGACCGATATAAGCAAAATGTTGAGCAACACAACATTCGAAGTACAACAATTTGACAAGCCACCCGAGCTCCGGTTAATATAAAAAACAAAACACCTTGGCTCGAGCAAAATAAGCCAAAGTTGTTCTCGCATCTGCAACACAACTTAAAACAGTTTTTACATAAATCATTCTCGTTCCTAACTACTAGATCTCTCCCTCCTCTTGGGAAGATTTTGTTTCGTCCTCAGCAGGCGGTGAGTCCAGGGCGTCATCTTCTTCCCCTTCGTTTTCTTCTTCACCATCCTTTTCAACATCTGCGCCCTCGTCTTCGTCCTGGTAGAAGAAAAAAGAGAGAAAGAAGCAAAATAAATCTTTCATTCCCAAAAGCAAAGTTAAAAGTAAAGTTACGCAAAACAAATTTTACCTTCAAAGAGGAATCTTTAGCCATGTCCCGCCCGTAAATGTTCCAGAAGTCTCGCAAGAAATGACGCTTCATAGTTTCAACCTCTTTAGAGCTAGACACGGACAAGTCTCCGAAATCAGAAAAACGAAATCCGGGGCCGGCAACCAGAATGAGCAAGTCTTTATTTTCATTCACAAGGAATCTGCCGAAGCCGTCGGAGCACGTAAGCGCAAAGTTATCCCCCGCAATCGAAAAAATGTCCCCGAGGCCAGCGAATTCTTCTTCAATCCAAGAAAGGAAACTATCCACGCTTAACTCCTCCGGCAAAGCATAAGGACCCCAAATTTCTTGAGTGAGTTCGAGTACGAATCAAAAATTCGGGTCACTCTCTCAACATCAAGAACTTTGGAAGAGGCTAAAGATTCCTCAGCTTCTTTCAACTTAACTTCAAGAGAGGTCATCTGAGTCTTGGCCTCTTTAGCAGCATCGGACTCACGAACAACTGCTTCTCGAAGATTATCAATCACCACTTGGTTCTTGTCATAATCTTTCTGAAGGGCTTTAAGTTTCCTGTTAGCAGTATCTCACAGGTCTTCAACCCTAGTCAAGTCTTTTCGAAGCTTGTCGTTGACTTCCCGAAGCCTCTGATTCTCTCTTTCCAAGAAAGAAAGCTTTTCAGCCGCAGTCTTCGACTTTGAGGCACAAGCCGCATTGATCAACTTAACGAATTTAAATAGGTAAGCAAAATAAAAAATAAAGATGATAACGAAGCATTAGGAATCAAAACAAAAACAACCTTGTGGGCTGTAGCAGCGCTTAATCGAGATAACTCCTCGAAGTCAAGGTTTTCTAGTGATGCATTAAAGTCTACAAAATAATGTAAATGAAAACAGATATAAGAATCGAAGACGAAGCTAAATAGGAAACGATACCAAAATATATTTTACCTTGCATCTCAGCGCTACCTTCACCAAGTTGAAGAAAAGAAGAAGCCAAATCTCGAGGACGACTGGCAACTGCCTCCTCAGGGATCTTTTTTCCCTTGGCATCATCAATCTCGACCTAAAAATTGCAAAGAAAATAAGCAACAACAACAAAAAAAAAGTAAGCACGAAAATACAAAATAACTAAAGTTTCTAACCTCGTGTTCGACGTTGGTTGCTTTATCTTCCACTATGTTAACTTCCTTGTTTGCCGGCTTTGTAGAATACAAGCCCAAGTTATGCTCTAAGAGCTCAAGAAAATTTGGATCAAATCCTCTTGGAGGTTTCAAAACCACACTTGATATTGAGCCAACGGGGTTCATTCTAGCACCAGGGCATTTGATGAAAGGAATGAACAAACCTTCACCAGAAGCAACAGAAGTGCCTGCCAGATCCTCCATAAAAGTTGTTGAGCCGAGATCATCGCCAGGAACACCAGCAATTTGTAGAAGTCCACACGCCGCATCAGCAGCCTCTTTCTATTCAGGAATTTCGGCTACCGGACTACCAAGCAGTGATGGATCCAATTTGCGAACCAAACGCGGTTTCTTGCTCGTGCCAGTTCCATACTGCTGAGTATCAACGGTTTTTCATTTCTAAGCCTCAAGCTATTTAGTCTTGGGCTTATCTTGATTCGAAGTAAGCAAAATTTTTGGCGTAGTCTTTTTATATCTTCGAGTAACCCCAATACTCTCAGACCCAACATTCCCATGAGCTTTCATCCGCTTTTGGGGTTTCGCGGGTTTGATTCGATCCCTGTACTTAACTCCCATCTCTATCCATGGTCGATTCAAACGACTCTGTTTCTCGGAAGTCAATCATTGCTTTCTTCTCTTTCTCTGTGAGAGGGCCAACCAGAGACCTCACGTCCCACTCAACTTTTGAAACAAGGTCATCATCATCAACACCAACGGGTTTCACGAGTCAAAAATAGCGAATGTAGTCCCAAGATCAAAACCAGCAATCTTTCTCTCCTCAACCTTGAAAGGCTTCCAAGAAGTTCCCAAAGGCCAAATTTCAGCAGCCAAAAATTCCTTTACCACATCGCGACCGATAAGTCGTCGGGTAGCATGATTGAAGCATGGGCTGTTCTTCTTGAACGCAGCTGATGACTTGTCGAAATCAACGATGGTGGACAAATTAATATCCACTAACGGACCAGCAAAAGGATAGCGAACATCACTCGAATCAGGAGACCCAAAGCCAACTTTCACATAAAACCATTGCTAGGGCCAGTTGACATCCCATCGATTTCGCTGAGCATACGTGAAGTCAACTTTGGAAACTTTCAAAGCCGCGCTACGGCGACGCGAAGTAAATGTGGAAACACCAAACTGACCAACATGCTCGTCTCCACCTTCCTCCAAAAAGACATATCTCTTCTGAAGATGAAGCTCGTTGTAACGAGCAAAAGTATCAAGATCAATTTCGCCCCCAAACGTCTTGACTCCCCAAAAAAACTTTAACAGTTGCACAAAGGAGTTCGGGGTCAATTGATGCAGCTTCACGTTGAAACGATCCAAAATTTGCGGAAGCATCGGATCACAAGGAAAACGAAGCCCTGCAGTAAAGAAGTCTGAAAAAACTACAGCTTCTCCAAACTGAGGATCAGGAGTAGTTTCGCGGCCAGAGGCTCGGCCAACTCCAGCAGGAAAAAAACCATTCTGCTCATAAGAAGAGATCATACTTGCCGTGACAAGAGACTGGCCAAAATGTAGAGTTCTGGGCAACGGATCGCCAATAAGCTCATCAACATCAGCCTCGACCTCCTCCAAATCTTCATTTTCTGGATTCGAGATCAGTGGGCTCTCTTCCTTCTCCGCATCGGAAGTCGGAATCGCTGTAGACTTGACACGGGCCATCTTTTTGCTAAACAAAAAACAAATGAAACTAAAGAACACAAAACGAAACATATAAGGAAGATAAAAGCTTCGGTATCTAACCTCAGTTCTTCTCAAAGAATCTCAACCAAGAGCGAGATGGCAAATTGAACGAGGACAAAGATGCGGCTCCAGATATCAACATGAAGGTAAATTGCGGGGGGGGGGGTAACCTCTCCTATTTATAGGCATGGTAAGTTTTCAAAAGACGCGCCGGTGGAAGATGAAAGGGCGCCAAAATAACCGCCAATTTTCACTTCCAGGGGACGCCTTTTGGGGTTCTTTTCGTCCCAGGAGTTTGGGGGCCAAAAGGGGAAAACTCGAATCCAAGGACGAAGGGGCTACTGTTGCGGAGAGGTACCTCGAAGTCAAAAACATACTTTCTATCTTCGCAGGGAAATCCGACGAGGTTGCCAAACACGAAGATAGGAGATTCGAAGAAGCTAACACGAAGAGGATAGACAAGCAAGCTCCATGCATGAAGCCTCGAAACAGACTGCGAAATAAGGGAGGACCGTTCTATGCGAGGTCAAGACACGAAGAGGACGAGAACAAAGTCATTTCCCACGACGAATCTGGGCCAAGAATTGGCGGGAAGCAACGGTCATCCGAAGTTATTAATAGTTCATAAGGATTATGGCGGGAAATAACGGTCGTGTAATTGAACGAAGTTAGCCCTATAAATAGCCTATGTAAAGCACTGTACGATGGATAATTAAAGAATAGCTGAATTCATCACACTGTTTGTAATACGAAAACTAGTATGGCGAAGAGAGGCCAATAAGCATGAAAGCTTTGACGCCACCAAGATCACCTTCAACACAGTGAAATCACCGTACAGACGATCGAGGTGTGGTGAGGGTAGGGCCAGATAATTTCGCCTCGTGGGCTCCGGAACAGTGGCTCACGGCTAATTAGACGCTGGGTTTGCAGGCAGGGGTAGTTTGGTAGCAGGGGGCTAATTAGCGCAGGGATGGAAGGCGGTGGCGTAGGGGCGGAGCTCAGGCTTCTCACCGGGGTCCGCCTACCCCAATGATTTTGCCAGATTTTAGTGGAAAACTACTGTAGATGGTTGTTAATGACCTTAATGACCCCGTTCTTTTCTACACTAGACCCCGTGCCCTATCCGTCTGGCTTCGCCCCTGCGGTGGCGCTCCATCCTGTGAGTCGAATAAACAGGGACGAACGAGACGGGAGACACTGATAACAAGGAGGAGATGACATGGACAGGGCAGCCAGATGTTAGTAGGTCAGGCGCCTTTTTCGCGTGGAAATTGGACTTGATCGATTCGGAGACCCCCGTGACTTAGAATCTCTGGATGATTGACCCGTGAAAATTTTCATCAGCGGGTTTCCCCTGGGCCAATTAGTCCATCGTGCCAAACCGGGTCTTCCGGGTGATTGGAGTTCCCAAGGTGGCTCTTGAAGGCTCAGTTTGCAACAGGTTCTCAGCCACTTAAAACCGCATGCTCGGAGGCGGACGCAAAACCCGCCTCCAAAAATGGTTTTTGCCCACCTCCAAAGATGCTTTTGTAGTAGTGAAGAAATAAGCACCCAGAAAGGCCAAACACACAAAGCTTCTCAACAGCTTAAAATTAAAAATAAGATGGCTTCTCAGCATATTAAAAAATAGCTCTTTCCTCTCCAAAATGTGGGAAACGACGAAGCTAGATTGAGCGTGGCTTCTGATGTACTCCTTCCGTCCCTAAAAAGTATCTTTCTCATTTTCCGAGAAAAACCTACGGGAAATTATATATAAAAGTATATTAAAATTTATGTTATAATATGAATACTATTAGATAGATATATAGATCTAGTTTTTTTATAAAAATTACTTGGAGACTTAAATGTTACACGTATTTTCTACAAATCAAGTCAAACTTGTGGCACGCACACCAATGGCAACACTCTTTTAGGGACGGAGGGAGTACTCCCAGTTTATAACCAAACCTAAAACTGACCCAAGTAACGGGATTCATGGGATTTAATCTTTTAGTCTCGATTTGTAATACCAAGGGGGACTAAAGGCTCTTTCATTATGGGTTCAAAACCACCTTAGATTAAAAGTGTATAATGAAATCAGTGGTACGACAATAACAAACACTACTACAAAAAGCATGTTCGAAGGCGGGCAAAAACCATTTTCGAAGGCAGTTTTTGTGTCCACCTCCGAGCATGTACTTCTGTTAATCGCATTTGCGGAGGCGGTCTTCTGCCCGCCTCTGTTAATCAAATTAATACCCAAAAACCCTAGATGGGACCGTGGAGCCCATCTGGGCTTGTCGAGCCCATCCAAGGCGCACCGCTAGATCCACGGCCGCCGGTGTAGGATCCGCGGCGGCAGCTGGTGGATTAAGCCTTGGCGCCTCCTTGCCTTGCCGTTGCGCAACCAGATCCACGCACGCATCCCCGCCTTAGCGTCGCACCGCCGTGCCTCCCCGCCTTGGCACCGCACTGCCACGCCTCCTCGTCTTGGTGCCGCAGCGCAGCCACACCTCCTCGTCATGGCGCCCCGAGCCGTCGCGCCACGCCTTGCCACCTCGCCGCAACTCGCCGTCCACGCGCGTTTGCCGCCTGCATGTTCGCGTGCCTGCCACCATGGATTGGAGGAGTGGAGACAGGAGAGAGGCCAGCGGCTGGTGGAGTCAAGGAGAGAGGCCGGCGGCTGGTGGAGTGGAGTAGAGAGAGGAGAGAGGCGCCTGGTTGAGTGGAGGGAGAAGAGAGGGTGAGGGCGGCGGCTGGTGTAGTGGAGGAGAGATAGGAGAGAGGCGCATGGTGGAGTGGAGGGAGAAGAGAGAGTGGAGCACAGCGGCTGGTGGAGGGACGAGGGGAGAAATTTAGGGTTAGGGTTGACATGGAGGGGTGTTCGTGTATATATATGATGAAGGGGTTTCAGGCTGAGCTGGGCCTTTTTGGCCTTGGCCTTTTTTCAAGGTGGGCCTTATAACAGTCCGCCTCCAAAAATCGATTTACGGAGGCGGACGGATTAAGACGACCGCCTCCGAAATTAGATGATTTTTGGAGGCGGTTGTTTTAAAATGTCCGCCTTCGTTAATCAATTTTCGGAAGCGGTCAGATGGAAACACCTCCTTAAATAAAAATTGTCCGTCTCCGTTAATGCCTCCGATTAACGGAGGCGGGCAGATTTTGTGTCCGTCTCTGTGTCCCATTTTCGAGTGTCCTCTAAAATAGATTTTGTAGTAGTAAGAGGATGTAAGGAAAGTGGATTCTTTTTTAACGACAAGGAAATCGGCTATTTAAGTCATTTTTTGTTCCTGTTGTGATTGAGCAACAATATAGTCACTACAACGCCGTATAACTAAAATTTGAAAGCGCTAACGTTTATAGTCACCGATGGCACAACAGCACGAGGCATAATGCTTGCAGTATCAAACAAAATGTCCTGATCTCGTCCTCAAGGCCTTTCTTCTGTGGCCTAGGCGCCTAGTGGACAATGGACACAAGGTGCCTGTGTGTTGAAAGCCTGAAATAAACGTGGGAAGGGAAAATTGCATATCTTATCCTTTGTGAATGGAATGTAATTAAATATGACATCAACTTAAAATATTGAAATAAAAAGTCGCAACCTAACTGAACTTGCCCCTTTTTGGGCCTATCAAAATTGGGCCACCTACCTTTAAAATTCTGATATACAAATCATATTGAATAGCTACAGACTCATCACTTTCAACTGCTTGGCTGGTGCCCGATCGCTTCATGGGCATTAGGTCCTCTTCAGAAGAGGCGCCAAGCTACTAAGCTAGTTTTTTAGATCAGGCCTTACCCCTTATGTGTGTTTTAATACAAGTTACAACTCAGTTTCTCTCAGCACCACACAGCTCGGTTCAAAGTAAGGTAGCAGTGCTTATAAAGGACTGGTTTTCTTCCTGCTTAATACAAAGATGCACAGCTCTCCAGCGTATTCGAGAACGAAATCTGCCGCTAGCAGTAAACTAATCACTATTGGAAACTGGTCGTTTGCCATCTATCTGAATTTTTTCTGAGAGTTTGCATCGAACACAAGACAATAAAAAAACCACCTTTGAAACTACTTGGAGGACCAAATTTATCTGGTTTCAACTATTGAAGGATCTTTGATATCTGGTTTTATAATTGAAGTTGAAAACCAAACTACCGTGCCAATAAAAAGGTGAAATGGGAGTTTTACGTTTACTTTTCAAATTGGTGTCGGTGATTGTCAACCTGGCGTTCTGTATCACTACTGTATTGAGATTTGTTATGATGGACAGAATTTACCCAGTAAATACAAATCTCGGGACTGTACGTGTGTCGGTTCCACTAAACCTTTTTGAGGCAAGAATACTTGTTTATTGTCAAACTATTTTAATCCCAAATTAAAGACGCCTTGCAATTTCAAGGAGCACCTACCTCTTGTTTTGACCTAACCTGTCATCATGGCCGGCATAGCGTCCGTTGATATATATATATAGCACTACTTGTATGGACATGACGCTACACATAGTCCAAAATGTTCGAAACAAAAAACGACAAAAAATAGGGACCCTTGTCTAGCTGGATCCTGCGATCCACTGTACCGTGGGAATCTAAATAAATGGAAAACAAAAGCCCAATGCTGCATAGGGGTAGGGGGGGCACACTTAATACTTTCGGTATGCATGATAGCAACATGAAGAGCTGAGAGTACACAAAGCCATTTGGTAGGGAAGAAGAGTCGCCACCAGCCCTTGATCGATATGGAGAGTGTAGATTATCTGCAGCCAGTCCCGGAGGAGCTTGTTGTTGGTCCAATGAGGATATTCTGCAAGAAGAACACAGACTTGAACATGGCAGTCCGTGACGACAGGGTGCTTCTTGTCAATGCCAACCCCGAGGATAAAACCCAGGTTAGTTTTCTAGCGCCTGGGTAACATGCTCGAATTGGATAGATCCCCTGATTCATGAAGATCGATGTTTGGATGCTTGATTTGTGGTTTGTTATGGTCTGAATTTAGTTTTGGATTTCCATCTTCCCTGAATTTTCTTTCAATAGCCAAGCGAGTTCCAAGCCGTCAATCGGCACTGCAGTACAGTTGCACATCTAGAGCTTTGGCCTTTGATCTAAGTATGAACATAAGTACTCTATTAGCTTGTTAGCTCAAATTTGTTGCTTGGCGTCACAGGCGGTTGTTTTGGGCACCCCTAGATCTGATTCGTGTAATTAGTAACTGATGCAGTTAAGTAACTAAGATCTGGTTAGAGTATCACTAACAGTCTCTTTTTTTTTTCCGCAATCCTACTACCATAATAATAGGACAGTTGATGACAAATTAGTGCTCAGGTAGGGTCTATTTACATTTCCTTTTTTACAGAAATTATTTTGATAAACTGAGCAATTCTCGTATCTGCCGCAAAAACAATTTGTGTCTATAACACATGAGACCCGCCAGTCACTGAAAGTGACAGCTGAGATATTACAGGTTTAAACGGTGGCTCATAAGGGATTAATTCCAATAACCTATCCTAAGACTTACCAAAAAGAGGGTTTAGTGTCTGATAGATGACCACAAAACCATATCTCTCAATAATTCATGAAAGTTTTGTTAAGACATTCTAATAACTTTTATTTAAATATTTATTAAGAAATGGATGGACGGCATGCTCATGAAAGTTGTGTCCTTATAGCGGGACCCGTAGGATGAGGAGGCCCTGTTTTGAGCCGTTGATAAAAGCCGTTTCTTCTAACAAGCATTGTTTTGTTTCAATGGGCCGAAATCAAAATAGCATAGTTTTGTTGTGACTATATATGGAGCTCAGCTGCTATATATGATTTTCTGAGACACACCATACCATGTGTATTAATCTTAAGATAATGGAACAAAGAGATCCCAGACTCTACACTATCAAGGATAGAGAGTATTACAACTAGGGAGCACTTAGGCTCAACAAAGACTTTAATAAACAAAGACGGATACTAAGGAAGTTTAACGAAAGGAAAGGCAACTAAGCTGCATTTCTATCCGAAAATTTCCATCTAAACTTGGCAAACACCTCCATGACAACTGTTTACAAGAGGCGAAGCATTCTTCAAATTTGTTGTTGCATCCTTGTCGTTAGATAACATTGACCAGGTGCGCGTCCAATATTTTGCCCTGGAAATGACCTGCATAAATGTGTTAGCTTGAGATCTGTTGAAAAATATATCATTTTTATTCAACCAAATAGCCCAGCAAATGGCCGTTAGACCAACACAAACTTGCTCTTTAAGTGGTGACCTAATGCCATGCAGCCATGAGCCGAATATGTATGCAAATGGTGGTTGAATTTCAGATGTGATATATATTGTGCTCCAAATAAAACGAGCAAATTGGCAATCAATAAAGGGTGTTCAATAGTCTCAACGGATCTACATGAACAACAGTTTAAGTTGCCTTCCCAATTCCTTTTTTGCAAGATTATCCTTAGCGAGGATGACTCCCTTTTTAATAAATCTTATGGTAACTATGTCTATGTTGGTGTGAAAACTAATAACTCGGCTCTTCTTTTTGTGTTCTTTGCATGCCTCTTGGATATGAACGTGATTAGCAGCACTGGTTCCAGTACTATAACGTCGGCAAACTCACCGATGACACGGGCCGCAGAGCATTTGTGCTGGTAAATCCCGCAACGGGACAAGCAATTGTTGACACCTACGACGAGTTTTTTTTGAGCAACAGCGACAATGAGTTGGAGCTGTTAGCTTACAGCGGAAATGATGACGTCATGACCCCGATGCTGTGGTCACAGGGTCATCAGCTCGAGGGTGGCTTTACCGAAATAAGAACGTTCAAGGACTCGTACATGACCCTAACCGCCCTTGGTGGAAGTGCCGTAGAGGACGGAACGGTCGTAAGGATATTTCATTCGGAGCCATGGCATGCTGAGTCCGTCTGGAAGGTTGAGCCAATTCCTTCGCATCAACAGTGATGTATGATATGGAGGCGAAACCAATACGTACTCAGATTTTGCTTTTGCAGACACATGCATGCAGCATGCACCAAGCATCATCTTTGTTCAGGCCGCACCTTCAATGCTCATATGGTTGCGTGTGTTTTTTTGGGCAGCATGGTTGTGAGTTTTTACATCAGCAGATTAAATAAATAGTAAAAAAACCCACTTGTCATATTTATTTATGACAACTTGATCTAACTTTTAATATGTTTATCAAAGAGTAACAACCAGTTTGGATCCGCCAAGATTATAATAAACTAGTTTATATAATTTAAGTTGTACGGCTGTGTCACTTATTACAACAAGTCTAAGAGTGTCCCAAAAACAAATACTGGGGCCGGGGCTCTAGTAAAACCTTCGTTCACCAAAATCATGTTACCCAACAACGCATCTCCAATCACTAGAGGAAAAACGCTCATTCATCCCACTTTCATCAGTACCTGTTGCTTACCAACCGGTACTAAGGACCATTTAGTACCGGTTAGTAAGCACAATACCCCTGAGGACAATTTAGTACCGGCTCGTAATTGTATTCAATTCCATCGGATTCAATCTGGGTCATGAATGATAGATATAAGAAGAAATTCATGACAGGTATAGCTAAAGACCAGGATTTATTCCGTGTTGAAAACTAACTTACTCATCATAGATACAACAATAGACCCGGAATTATTCCACACCTTTTGACTAGTGGATTAATTTCTAGTCTTTTGGTGTCACTGTTGTGAGTAAAGAAGATCTTGACCCGGAATGAATCCCGGCTTCTTATTATATCTATCATATATTTCTTATTATATTTATCTTTCCCGACCCGGATTGAATCCGATGAACCCGAACATGGCCTACAGCTTTTGAGCCAAGAGAGTACTTGTTTATTGTTAAAATATTTTAATACCAAATAAAAGACGTCTTGCAATTTCTATTGGAGCACGTACCTCTTTGCTTTGACCTCACCTGTCATCAGGGCCGGCATAGCGTCAGTTCATATACTATAGCACTTGTTTGGACTTTCGTGACGCTGCACATTGTCCAAAATATGCGAAACAAAACGGCAGAAAAATAGTACCGTTGTCTTATTGTCAGCTGTCCTCCGATCCATTGTACCTTGGGAATCTAAATTCATGGATAACAAAAGCCCAATATGCTGCATACGGGTGGGGGCACACTTTTATACTTTGGCCATGATAGCAACATAAAGAGTTGAGAGTACACACCAGAAAGCCATTTGGTAGCGAAGAACAGACGCCACGGCCCTTCATGGAGATGGAGAGCGTGGATCTGCAGCCAACCGTGCAACGGGCGGAGCCTGCTCTGGGTGCCATGAGGGTATTTTGCAAGCAGAACACAGACTTGAACATGGCAGCCCGTGGCACCACGGCGCGTCTCGTCACTGCCAACCCCGAAGACAAGTCGCAGGTAAGCTTTCTGGCGCCTGGGTAGCATGCCCAAATTGGATAGATCCCTTGATTCATGAAGATCGATGTTTGAATGCTTGGTTCGTGGAAAAATTACAGCCACTGCGAGGATAGCTTCCATGTTCCCTGAAAGTGCTTTTAGTAAGGCCGAGATAGCCAAGCGAGTTCATGGCCATGAACCCACAGTGAAGACAGTGGCGTACCAAGAGCCCAAGATTTAGTTCAATAGACAATTAAATGTGTTTCTGTTTATGTGGCATTCTTGAAAACACAAATGTGAAACTTTCATTAGGATTAGCCTAAGATTTAGTTTAATTGACAATTTAGATGACGAGAGTCATGTGGGTGTGAAATTCCATGGATGTTGTGCGTGCTAATATTAGAGTTATTTAGATCCTTCTATGTTGGCTGCTGTGCTCATAATACAGTTAGATCTATCTATTCATACTGACAGGAATGATATTTCAACCTTTCGGTGACGTTACCCTGATAAAAAGCTGTTTCTTGAAACTACCATTGTTTTTTTTTTTGCAAAATACAGTAGAAGCGCCTTCTTGTGTTAAATCTCGAATAAATCAGTACCGGGTCGAAGACTTCACCTCGGTCGACCGGTTGTTTTTTTTTCTATAGGCCAAAAAATCAAAACAGCATTGTTTTTGTTGCGACTAGTCATATTGCTGTGTGGAATCTTATTTTATTCGTAACTGCATGTTTACACGAGTACCTTACATTGCCTATGTTTGAACATGCAGCACTGGTTCCAGCGCTACGATGCTGGCAAACTCGTGGATCACACGGGCAGCAGAGCATTTGTACTGGTGAATAGGACAACGGGAGAAGCCCTAGTGGCGTCCCTCCTCCCGCAAATCGTGAACGAAGTGAAGCTGGTTCCCTACAGCGGACATGTAGCCTTGAAGACCTGCATGTTGTGGACGCAGGGTAAGGAGTTCGAGGACGGCTTTACCGAAATAAGAGCGTTCGACGCCATCTCCCAGACCCTAAACGGCATAGGTGGAAATGTGTCAAACGGAACGCTCGTAGGGCTATGCCCTACGCAGCCATATCATGGTAATGCCATCTGGAAGATTGAGCCCATTCGTACCAACAATGTCGTATGATAGAGGCATGCAAACTCCAAGCTCCCTACAGGATCCTTTTAGATCGAGTGTCACGGTGTTGAAATGTTAGTAAGCTTACCCTCTGACATCCCTTGGATACAGAGATATGATTTTCTTTTGCTTTATATATGTGGAAATTTGTGTTTCTTTGAGGTAGCAAATAATGGAACTTTTTTCCTAGTATTTGACATATAATTTAGTGTTTGGTAGTGCATGTTAATTAAATTTAGAAAATAGATGCTAGATATGTTATCCATAGACTCTTTTATCGATAAGCTATGTGTTTTTTAATTTACACTAACTCGTAAGTTTTCATTCAACGTATTATATGAGAACTCAATTCTGGTGAGAACTATGAGAACTCAAATCTGGGCCGCATGATCTTCATCCAAGGGGAGCGCGTAGGGAGAGGTGGGATGGGGGATTTGTAAAATCACCACCCCTTTAATTGTACTTTTGTAAATCCCGCCTCACACCTTGCCCTTGGATGATCATGCGGTCCAGATTTGAGTTCTCATAGTTCTCATGGGAACTCAGTTCTCATGCCATACGTTGCCTTCTATAACTGCATGCTGATCCATTTTTTCTTTTATTTTTATCTACATTCTGAATAACTTTTTTGAGAATCATGCTTAGCATGTATTTCATTAAGCGGAGAAGAAGTTGTTTGTTACAAACGACCAAAAAGGGAAAGCACATATATGCGAGTACGAACATAAACAGACATGTTAGGACCACCTAACACTACTGAAACCTGCAGAGCAAGAAACGCCATGAACACACGCACATCACCGAAGACTAAAAGCCTAGATCTAGAGGTGGAAAAGCGAGATGGCCGCGCCGAACGATGCCTCTAAGGGGGCAATGACGCCAATGCTGCCATCATCCCTCTGACCATGATTGATCAGACCAAGTTTTCACCTGGCATAGCTAAATGGACTTGGTGCCCGCCACAATGCCTCCAACGAGGTGAGATACGCCAAGAGACGCAACCATTGTCGTCAACGGCAGATGCCGGGCAGAGCATTCGCAAGGGTGCCAAAACCAACTCCCGGTAGTCGACCTCCGAAGCCTGGATGAAAGCTAATTGATGTAAGGGAAGCGTGCAGTCCATGACAACGACAGGGAAGAACATATGCAGGCTAGGTTCCGCCAAAACCCAACGACCAACTCGACACCCATCGACCAACACAGCGACCGCCCGAACTTGACGGGACCGATAAAGCAACCACCTTGACGACCTTGATAAAAATTAACTACCTTGACGACCATGGGAGGAGCATGATGGCCAAAAAGAGCGTCTATGGTTGGTATGGACGGTGTGTGATAGAACACGACCAAGATTGACGACCACCGGGCATAGGCCTGGGTCATCGAAGTGGTAGCAGCATGGCGCAGAGCGTGCAGGAGGACAGCTCGGGCCTTCTGGGCCAACGGCGGACCGAGATTTGAAGCAACCAGAGACGGCGAGGGCCGACGACGAAGGAGGCTGGCATGGAGGGATGCACCAGCTCAAACATGGGTAGCGACCTCGGAGAGCCAAGGCGCAGAGGGCCAGCAGTCGGTGCCCCGCCACATCATCCGACTGGGAGAGAGGAGTGAGGGGAGAGGACGTGAACTTGCAGACTTCGGCGTCGTCGCAGGCCGCTACCGCCGCAGGTCGGTCGCCGGCAGCGGCGATGACTGCCGGGGGGCCGGTCCCCACGAGTGGAGCTGGCAGCTGCACGTGGGGTTCCCCACGAGTCACCCGCGAGCGTCACGAGGGCCTCAAGTCTCTCGACAGTTTGGAGATGTATCTACAGAGTGAATAATAGATGAACTAGGCTTAGATGCATAAGAGCAAGTATAGTAACCGGCATGAAGCCGGCGACATCCAAGCTGGGAGAGGGTGAAACAAAGAAAGAGAACAGAATGACCGACTCGCGACTCGCCCACGTGATACCGGCGAAGACCAATCAACAGACGATATCCCAACTGCTATTTGGCCTGGACTCTCTGCTTCTCTGATACCCCCCGGACCCACCATCACCAAGCCACATCACCGCGTCATATGCCCGCAGCGAGCGTATTCATTAGACTTGCTCTAACGCACACCAACACTCCCAATGATTTATCGATGGCATTAACTATTTCTATGATTTTGTGGAGGTCCACAAGACGACTCGTTTCATATGTTATCCATTCAATGCCTACAAGAATCAAAAGGATTATTCTTCATCATGGACTATCCACAACCATTTGCTTCATTCAAGTTTCATGGACAACTATATCTATTGGACCGACATGGAGAAATAATGGTTATAATGGAAGATGAAGATGAAGAGGATGAGAACCACATTGTCCCACCCGGTTTTATAAAAATAAACCAAATGCATCTCATATGTGCGCCAGGATCAAGTTTCACACATATGATAGACTCCATGAATATAGAACACAAAGTTACAGCGGATATGATAAAATAAATACATTACAACGATATTCTAGTAGCGGAAATCTTCAACTCCACCACAGACAGTTAACTGGGGGTTGCGTACGCCTAGCAATCTTAATTGAAGTCACTGAAGAACTCTACATCTTCTTTCTCCTTCTGATCCAATATTTAGCAAGGGTGAGTACACTTATGGTTGGTACTCAACAAGTGGAAGAATATGCAAAGCTTTTGAGGAAAGGCTTGGTTAAGAGCGGTCAATATTTTAGTTGGTCAAGTTTTATTAGCAAGCACCTGATTACTAAGATATAAGTATATACCAACCCAAATTAGTCATATAAAAAGATATACATCATCTCACATCATTCGTGCCAAAGCAATCATTTCTTAACCAGGAACCACAATTTATTCTCAACTTTAAGTTCAATTATCATGTGAGGATCCAGGCCGTTCATAACCATGAACACAGCTGTTATAACAGTTTTACACTCTGCAGAGGTTGTACACTTTCACCACAATTCGCGTAAAAGCTCCGAAGAACTTTAGACCCAACCATGCAGTGCGGGCCAGGCACGTACCACACTTCCAAGGTGTGACTGCATAGGGACCCTACAAGGCTTTTCCAGAGAATTCCTATAGGTATGTGTTTGCTCCCCGACGACCACGGTTGCAACGGCAAGGCCTCTCTCGCCTTCCGATCCCCGCACCTCCCAAACCGGTAATGCCCCCAAATTCCACCACTAGCAGTGCAAACACAACACACAGTTCATCTAGTTACTTAGCCAAGACCAGAGCCATATGGTATTGTGGTTGTACGGAAAAATCCCAGGTTGCCGCTCCATGATCCAATTAACATAAGTGATCTTGTTTAACATCATCATCGGAACATGGATATAAATATCTTGATAAATAGTAACACAAATCTTCACGTTTAGTGTGAATCATTCCCAAGTATAGCAGCTAAGCAAAGCTACCCAACATGAATGTAAACCTGGTGTAACAAGGTTTAGGGGAAAAGACTATTCATCCTTAAATAGAACCCATCATATTAATGCAATACGACCAAAGTAAACTTTAATTAACATAAAAGTTGCATAGGTTCAATAGAATATGTAGAGGGGAAAATCCACTTGCCTTAAATCCTAAGAATATCTGCTAAAGCTCAATTCCTTCGTAGAGTTGATCTTCAATGAACTCGTTGAACTCCTCACAGCTTGATCTTCCAATTCAGCTTGAACAACGTCTATTGTCACACGAGCACATACAAGCAAACAAGTGCACAGATAAATAAACAGTACACCAAACATGGGCAACAATATTGATCAAGCATAGAAAACAGGTTGTGGTCTGGATAAGGATCACGAGGGCACGAGAAACGCTGAGATCGGAGCTAAGATCGAGAAGATACAACTATCGGAAGATTAGTCTTATAAAAGAAAAGCAAAGACTATATGCTTCATTTATTTTAATTAATAAAACATGTGCAATGAATATTTCAAAGAGATATTCATATTTGAATTATTTCAAGTTAAAACTTTTCATAAGAAAAGGCGGAGTAAAGCCTAATCAATTTTATTTATAAATATTATATATAAATTATATCAATTAAACAATTAAATTTAGAAAAGAATTATATATGAGAATCTAATCGGATAACTTTATTATTCGTGTTCAACTAGTCAATTATAACTTAACAAATACATTTATATTTAGATTAGTCAAATTAACATATAATTATGAAAACTCAGGATATAACCTATGTAGCTTTTCTTCACCAAACAAATTGAATGATTATTAACCGTATTAAATTTAATTTAGGAAAACCGATGGATATTTCTATTTAGCTTTTAATTTGAAAGACCAATTAAATAAGTATTAATCAAATTAACATTTATTCATCAAAGACGATGTATAAACCTACTCATGTTTTATTTAGAAAACTAGATTCAATAATGAGCATTGAGCAAATTAAATATATTAGTTTATAAAACAACTATAAGCTAATTATATTTTATTTGGAAAAGCATATAAAATAAACATTTACCCAATTAACATCTTTGTTTATGAAAAGACAGGATATAACTCTAACCATATTTTAATTATAAAAGGCTATTTTGATGATGGTTAATCAAATTAACTTTTATTATAAAACATGAAGGTGGAACTCTAATTTGCTTTTAATTGAAAAGGCTAATTAAATTAGAATTAGGCAAATTAATATTTATTTATTTTAAAACATAAAACTTGATATGTGACACTGGTGAACTAAACTTTGCTGTTTTAGAAGGTTAACGCCACAAAAACAAGGTTAAACGGAGTTAAAACATGGAATCTATGGATAAAACAAGGTTCAGGGGCTTAACTGCGAGGAAACTAACTTAACAGGGGCTTAAACAGAAGAAACTGAGGGCTAAAACATAATTACGTATGAAAACCCGAGGGCTAACGTGCAAAACGAGTAGCCAAGGACGGCGGGTTGGATTCTACAAAAGTTCAGGGGTCTAAACGGAAAGAAAAGGACTTGGATGCAAATACTTTTGTATAAAGGTGGACCACGGGTTAATTTGCAACAACTGTAGGGGCGTTTATGCAAAAAATCCAAAGCTGGCCGGTTTGACCTATATTTACTTGGATTAGATCTAACTGTGGCCGATGGATCTACATCAGATGGCTGAGGTTCGCCTGGGCGGATCGGTTCGCCTGCGTCGGCGGCAGGCGGCGGCGCCATGGTGGTGGCTCGCCGGAGTTCGACGAAACGGTGGCTAGATGCCACGGTTTCATGCGATTCTTGGCTCTAGAGCAAGATGGGAATGTGGTGGTTCGATTTTGGGGGTTCGTTGCGAGGATTGGGCGACGGAGACGCGGGTCGATTGTGGCGGCGCTCGAGCTAGGGTTGGCGATGGGAGTGGCAGCTCTGGCGGCTAGGGTTTCAGGCGTCGAGGCGAAGGGGTCCAAGGAGGAGGGGTGGCGCATTAAATAGGCCAAGGAAGGGGGGTCCTTGGTGTGCGTGCCAAGAGAGGGGGCGCGACGGCGCGTCAGGCTCGAACCTGAGACTGGTTCGGCGAGAGGGAGGGGAGGTGAGGGATGACATGTGGGGCCGAGGCGTCGGTAGAGAGAGAAAGGGAAACGGGAGCTGGGCCGACACGGCTGCTGGGCCGGCGCGAGGGAGAGGGAGAGTTGGGCTGCTGCGCGAGGAACGGCCGGGAATGGGTTGGGCCAGGGAGAAGAAAGAAGATTGGGCCGGGAAGAGAAAAGGTTTTTGAAATGTTGAAACAACAACGTTGAAATGTTGAAACAAAGTAGAAGAGATGTTGAAACTTCGGTTTTGGAATGTTGAACATTTTAGAAACTTTTACTTAAATTCAAATAAGAAACCAAATTTGAATTCAAAACAATTTGAATTCAACAATCAAATAAAATGCTCTAGCATGAAATACACTCAAACAAATGGTGACCTTATATTTATTTTAGTTCCTTTTAATAAAAAGAATTTAAATGCCTATTCAAAGCAATATTCCTACAAATTAAATTTGAATTCCAAATAAATTCCAAAAAATTTTAAAAGGTTGCTATTTTTAACTTGTGATGAAATTCCGGGTTTTACGCACATCCCAAATGATGCTGCGTACTTTGGTGGCTTCGGTGATATTAGAATGGCAGGGGCTGATGAAGATAGGGCGGCTGATAAAAGGGCATGACGAAGACGTTCCAGAAGATTGCAAATTTAATAATAGGTCAAATGTTACAAGATTATAGAAAGAATGCAAAAGTGAGGAGTTAAAGAAATTGCAATGTATACAGCAGGATCCTGAAACATACTTATATCCAGATTGCAAGGGAGGGCTCAAAAAACATGAGAGTACATTGGCAATGCTGCAATGGAGTGATGGATAAGGAATCTGAACAACTATTGAAAATAGTTTAGAAGGCGATTCCGGAGGATAACAAACTTCCCAGCACCACATACAAAGCAAAGCATACATGCTTTGCCCTAATGATTGCATTCCCTACCAGGTTGAGTATGAGAATTTGGAGTCTCATCCATTTTGCAAAGTATTATGGTATAAGATCAGATCTGATGACCCTAGTAAAGTTGCAGACGAACAAACGAGTAAAAGGGTTCTAGTGAATGTGATGTGGTACCTCTAGATCTCGGAGGCGCACCGGATGAAATCATGAGGCTCTCGATATATGCCGGTTTCATCCAGGTTACAAAAGTGTTGGTAATTAACTGCAGTTTTCTCAAGATGGAGCTCATATAATCTCTCTCTCCATGACATGTTTGTCATCTTTTGTACGATCTCAAACAGAAAAAAAACCATCTTTTGCACTGACGTGTCACATTATTAAATGAGTATGAAACTAGTACAGTACTGAGAGTGGCCTTAGATATATTAGGACTGCGCTACCCAGCTAGAGGGTGTAAAAACTAATGCAAAAGCTAAGCTTCCCACGGCCACATAAATAAGTAAAACGGCAGGCATCACCTACGTCGATAGACGTACGGGGCCCACAGCGTGCACGGGGTGGGCCTCTCTATCATCCCAGCGTGCGTCAACAAAGGCCAGAGGTGCGTGATGAGCTCGCCCCCCGTGGCTAGCCTGTTGACGTGGGCAGACACGTTATGCGAGGGCGTCACAGTCAGCAGCAACTCCACCCACATCTCGGCTAGCACCTTCCACCGCTCTTTCTCGTCAGGCAACTTGGCTTCTATCAGGCTGCCCAGCCTTACACCGTCGGCAAGGATTTCGTCCTCCTCACTGGTGTTGGTGCCACTGGGCTTGAAGGCCAACAGCTTGACGAACATGTCGCCCTCTGAGCGGCATTGATTGCTCCTGAGGTGTTCCTGTATCCTACGATGCAGGGCTTCCATCAGCAGCCGCTCGTCGTAGATGGCGTCCGTCACCAGCTCGGGTGCCTGGAACAGCAGGTAGCCACAGTAGTTGGAGAGCGTCGTGGCCGCCTCGTAAGAATCTTCGCCGCCCGCGTCGCCGCCGGCATCGGCTGCGCCGCGGATCGTGGTGGCGATGTGCCAGATGAGGAGGATGCCCATGCCGCCATGCTTGTAGCTTGAGGTGAACCATTCGAAATCGTACTCAAGGATGTTCCTCTGAAGCGTGCGATCGCCGTACATGGCACTGTAGCAGAGCCAGTCTGACTTGAGATGTTGGTGGATTGCCTGCTTCACCGACGTGGGCAGGCTACGCCGTGTGATCCTCCTTGCCTCCGTCAAGCGGCCCTTGACCCATTCATGGAGGAGCGGCATCCGCAGGATCCATGACCTCTCGTTCTCGAGGCAGGCGTGGAGGAGGGAGTACTGCCCCACCGTGTTGCTCCAGTACCGTGTGGTCAGTGTGGCGCGGCACACCAGCCATAGGAGCATCTCCATGGCGCGGTGGCCGTGCCAGGACCGCCTGCGCACGTACCGGCACAGCAGCTTCACCTTGTGCCAGTCAGACAGCACCAGCGAGAGGTACTGGAACAGCTCCAGGATCACGAACAAGGCTATCACCAGCCGGGCAAGCCAGATGTCGAGCCCTGTGCTGATGGTCTTGTTGTCCCCAGCGGCAGGATTGTTATTGCTGCTGTAGTGCAGCAATGGCGAGGAGAAGAGAGTGCACAGGCTGAGCGCCATTTGGGCAACAAACATGGCAGTCTCAGGGATCAGAGTCTGCTTCGGCGACGGGTACCTTGCATAGTGGAAATCGTAGAGGAAGCTCAGCTCCACCTCCATCACCCGGAACAACCTTTCATGGTCCCCGCCGCCGGCAATGCCCCTCCGGACAAATACGGCCGTCCTGATGTCGCCGAGCTCCGGGAGCGGGCTACTGTTGAGGCGTCGACGGAGCAGCTTGAACAGGGCAAAGGACAGGCACAGATCTTTGAACTTGCTGCTTGATGAGTCCTTGCTGCTCAGCAGGCTGCCCTCGCACTGCCACACCTTATCGACCGTGACGACGTAAGCATCTGTGGCATCCAACAATTTGCCCTGCACGGAATCGGCGTCCCGTCCATTCTTCTTCATCTCCCCAGTCACCACGTACTTGTAGCCCTCCATGGTCTTGGGGTCGAAGCCATAGGCGCTGCTAACTTGCTCCTCGTCAGCCATGTACTTGGAGATGAGCCAGTTGTCGGCGGTGAGGACGCGTTCCCGGCCGACCGACAGTAGGCTCAGCAGGCGCATCCCGAGCTTGACGACATTGAGCACCCACAGCAGCACGAGCAGGATCTTGAGATGCAGGTGTAGGGAATGCATGTAGGAGATGAGCAGGAGGAAGACATAGAGGACCTGCGTGGCCTGGTTGAGCATGATCCGGGCCTGCTTGTCGTTGCCGTCGACGCTGCAGGTGGCGATGCCGTCGGAGCAGCCGAGGAGGAAGCATGCCCAGACCACCACGAGGCTGTTGTCGAAGGAGCCCGACTGCATGAGCCCGATGGTGTAGGAGACCGCCGGGTAGCTCAGCATCAGCACCAGCCAGACCACCAAGCGGAACGCCGCGCTGTGGCTGTTGCGGCGGCTGGAGCCGAGGAAGACGAGCGCGGTGAGCAGGGCGCAGCTCAGGGTCACCAGCACCTCTACGCGGACCAGGAGGCCCACCTGGCTAGCCGACCACTCCCTGGCGGTGACCGTCGCGTTCCGCACAGACAAGTGCTGCACCTCCATCGATCTGAATCAGATTTGTGGCACTGCAAGTCTGCAACATTAGTGAGTAGGTTATATTAAGAGAGCAGCTCCAAGCTTCCAACCAATGTACTCATCTACTATATACTCCTATGTGCCTCCAAAAAAGAACCATGCCATTTTCGTTATTAACTTCTTATAACACTGCTACAATACAAAGTGAACCGTCCTAAAAAATATTCAAGATTCTTTTTGTTCATTAGTGCTCGTTCCTACCGAGAACACATGGAGTGAAGCATTGACGGCAAAAGGAATCTCTCATGCCGGATCTAGCTGCTTAATTACTAGCTAGGGGACATATGAGATGAGAACCCGGAGAAGATGGCTTTCATTACTGCAAAATTATTTTTACCAATAGGTATCATTGCCGGTTTAAAATGAACCTACAAGTTACTCCATCGGTTTGAGTTGGAACTGCCAGTGAAAATAAATAGGTCTAAATATCACCGCCTTCTCTAAACGTAGGTTTGCACCAGTGGTTCTATTCGCGACTCGGTGGACATAGACCTCAAACTATTTGTATAGAAAAATTATAACCTTTTTATGTTAACTCGAACCAATACAAACTTTATATAAAATTATTGGTCTCGATGAGATGTATGGCTTCACTGTTCACAACCTTTTCATTTAAAAGTATCTAGATGTTTAAATGTCAACGTTAAAATCAAAGTACTCGACAAGATATGCAACTCTGTAGCTAAAAACTGATTATAGGGTCTAGTGGTGAAGAGGGCACGTGTGATTTTCACCACCAGGCCAAAACCAGCGGTGATGCTTGTTTTGAACGAACATCACCGGACACATGCGCTTCTATATTAATTTAGAAGAGAGTTACACCCAAACGGCCCGGGAGATAACTTTTTAGTAGTTCGCGTTTGTAAGGCCAGTCTCAGTGGTGGTGTCATGAGTAATAAATAGGGTGCTATGTAAGTAATTTTGGTGACTTGGCACTGCATTTATGAAGAAAGAGAAGAAAATAATGTCATCACCATGACACTCTTGTTCCCCAGTTACCAAGACAACTTGTGTCTTGCATGTCACCTAGGAAGCAACAATAGATGAAACTATGCATTGAGAGAGGGGTGTTTCATCCTTAGTTTCTAGTATTATTAGATTATGTATCACTCTAGCTACTAGTGTCCATAACACCCCCACTGAGACTGCCTAACGTATTAATCTTCAATCAATGAATTTGTCGCTCACACAGGAAGCTACTGGGTTGTCCTATCCACAACCGGATCGAGGACCTCCACCAGATACAGCCCACCCCTGTCGAGCATCACAACTGCTCCAGCATACTGGCGTCAGCTTTGGACGGCCTGTGAGAAGTGAGAACGGTCCTCAAAGTAAGACTGCAAAAATAGAATCTTGCGCCGAGACTAGTCGAGGAGTGCAAGCAAGAATGATTTTTATATATTAATAATTGTAATCTAAGATTTTATAAATACTAACATATTTATTTTTTTTAAGAGATATCCCTTTATGTTGCCCAACGTGAAGTCTTGCCATAGCAGGTGTTGCGACGAACCATCAATGGTGGCAGCACGTGCTATATTGTAATAATAGAATTGTAATGTAACAAGTGGAATCGCGTTAAAACATATGGCGCGCCTCATAGTACAAAATGGTAGTTATCTTGCTCTTCCTGCTTCAGTCTCAGCTTCCTCTAATGGCGCCACCTCCTCTTGTACCAATTTATGTCTATATCTACCAAGGATGCTCCAATAAGGCGGTTTCTCCTCTAATGGAGATAACCTCAGCCGTGTAGATTTAAAGTCTGCAGAGGATGTGAAGTTGGTTTTACAGAAAATATGGGTGACCTCATCCATGTACGTTTAAAGTCTGTAGAGGAGGTGAAGATGGTTTTACCGAAAATATAGGTGCAATTTCGGGAATTACTTAACTGAGCTATGGGAGTTTGTTATCTGGGCGGTCGGCACAATTCTTGGGTGTGGATATGGTTTCTACAAGAACACATGTTATATCCATAATGCAATTGATGGTTCTCGACCAAGAACGATTCCAGATGCGATTGATGGTGTAATAAGTGATAACATGTATGGACATCAATTTCATGTTCAGCCAGCAGGAAACTCCAGCCCTGCGCAAGATGGATGGTGAGGGAGAAGAACATGGGCCTGATGGTTCGGCGAAACCAATGGATCATGATAGTAATAAAGAGTAGCATAAAAGAAAGAAGGGAGAAACACAGGAAAACGGGAACCGGTAAATATTCCAGAGCAAAAGGAGCTAGTTACAACAAGATGGTATACCATCTCAATGTTTCGGGCATGCAGAAAAGATCTGATAACCTTGAGTGGGATGACATGACAGAGGATGAATTTGAGGCAGGAACGGATAAGGAAGAAGATTATTTTGAGAATAAGACGAACAACATCATATATGCAGGGAGCCTACCAGATGAAATGCTTCTCTAGGAGCTGACGCTATGGGCTGCTGGGAATGTTGAGACAGGTGAATCCACCAGTGCCACTTGAAGCTCCTGTGGCAATACCAGAAGCATCACCATCCTGGAAGAGCAAGCCAAGGTCAGACACAGTGGACCCATACTCTTTTGTGTGTTCCGAGAACCTAAAGGCAGCACGTAACTTGGACTCTGAGCTGAATGAAGGTAACGAGTCAAATAGTTCCTTTCTGCAATTTACTAATAAATATATTTCAGTGCTTGAGTTAGGCACTATGTTAGGACATGATAATATTTCAGTGGTAGACTCGATAAAAGAATTTAAAGATATAGAAAAATAGAGGAAGCATAATTGTATGGTAGTAGATAAGATAATCGAGATTTCAGATACAGAAGAAAAAGAGATAGAATAGGAAACTAAAGTAGATAATTGAACTTGGAAACTTTGTATAGTGAAATAGATGATGAGGTGATGGATTTGGGTGGTGCATGTCGTTTAGATTGTGATATTGTTGCAAGTGCTAGAACATCATCATCATTTAAAAGGAAAAAGAAAACAAGTAAGTCCAAAAATTCAAATAGTATAAGATGAAAGGTTTTTTTGGAATAGTGATGGGTTTAAGGACTCCAAAAAGCATCAATTTGTAATTGATTTAAATAAGGAGCATGAATTGAATTTTATTGCCATTTCTAAAACTGGCATAAGTGATTTTATGCCATATTTTTTTAAAACCTATGTAGAGGCAAGGATTTTATTAGGCATAGTAAATCACCAGAAGGGAGATCAGGTGGAATGCTAATTGGAATAGATTTGCAGTGTATGGTATTGGTGTAATTGACAAAGGGAAATACTATATAAGGTTCCATTTGTGCTATAAATAAGATAGCATCTAATGGGCTTTACTAGCGGTATATGGTCCTGTTACCTTTGATGATGGCGATCAGACAATAATCCTCCACTAGTCCAGATGGACATATATATATAGCCAGTATATGGGCCACTATGGGCCTAGATGATATATGGGCCTTAACACCCCCCTCAAACTCAAAGCAGATCAGAAGCGTTGAGTTTGAGCAAATGAAGTCGATGATGCTCTCGAGTTTGTGCTTTGGTGAAGAAGTCAGCAAGCTGCAATTCAGATGGCACATACTGAAGTGCAATTGTTTTCTGATGACAATGAGACCTTGTAAAAGCGGCACCGACACCGATATGCTTAGTGAGTTCATGTTTAACGGGATCATTAGCAATCTGAATGGCTCTAGTGATATCACAGAGAAGAGGTGTGGGATCATCACAAGAAACTCCAAAATCAGCTAATAACCATCGAAGCCAAAAATCTCAGCAGTAGTAGTAGCAAGTGTTCTGAGTTCTGCCTCTGTACTGGATCGACAAACAGCAGCCTGCTTCTTAGACTTCCATGCAAGAGGAGAAGAACCAAGAAGAATGCACTAGCCAGATATAGAACGACGATATGTGGGATCACTGGCCCAAGTCGAGTCCGAGTAAGCATGGAGCTGAAGTCAGTTACCATGTGGATAGAATAAGCATTGACAGAAGGTCCCCCGTAAGTACCGCAACACTCGAAGTAAATGCCCGTAGTGAACTGAAGCGGGGGCACTCACAAACTAACTCAAATATGAACCGCATGAGCAATATCGGGCCTTGTGCCTGTGAGATAAACAAGACTACCAACAATGTGACAATAACGAGCTGGATCTTCAAGTGGGGTACCATCAGTAGGTCGATGCTGCAAGTGAAGATCCATAGGAGTAGCTGCTATCCGATTATCAGTAATACCAGATTGGACAATGAGATCTTTAATGTATTTAGATTGAGAAATATAATACCCCTTGTCAGAATGCAAGATCTCAATTCCCAAGAAGTAACTGAGTGAACCCAAATCAGTCATCTGAAATTGTCGACTAAGATGTCTCTTGATTAAAGAGATGTGCTCAACAACATCACCCGTGATCAACATATCATCGACATAGAGCAGAAGAAGAGTGCGACCACGTGAAGAAGTATGAACAAATAAGGCCGGATCATGAGGACTAGGTGAAAAACCAGCAGCTGTTATCACAGGCACAAATCTCTCAAACCAATAACGAGGGGCTTGTTTGAGACCATATAGTGCACGGCGAAGATCACAAACATAACCTGGAGGGGCATCAACACCAGGAGGTGGTTGCATATAAACTTCCTCATGTAAGTCACCATGAAGAAAAGCATTCTTGACATCCATCTGAGAGATAGTCCAAGAACAACTAGCAGCCACTGCAATCATAGTACGGACTGTAGTCATATGCGCAAGTGGTGCAAATGTCTCTTCATAATCTCACCCTTGAGTCTGCTGAAAACCTTGAGCAACAAGGCGAGCTTTGTATCTCTCAATAGACCCATCTGATTTGGTCTTGATTTTGAATACCCACTTACAGGTAATAGGTACAGCATGGGCTCGCAAAGGAACAATCTCCCAAGTACCAGTGCGGTCAAGTGCAGCAAGCTCCTCAGACATAGCAGACTGCCACTCTGGAATGTTGGAAGCTTCCTTGTAAGAAGATGGTTCAGCAAGAACAACACTGACACGTGGAAAACCCAACATGGCAGGAGGCCCAAGAGAGGCACGATCCCGTAAATTGTATCTCGGGCCAACCTGTGACTCATCAGAAATAACATGAGATTCATCAATATTTTTAGTATCATCTAAAATAGAAGTATTAGGACTGGCCAAAGGAGGGTCAGATGGAGGAACTACAGGACGACGAGTGTAAACCTTTGTGATTGGGGGTTTAGAAGGTGGAGGGGGTTGTGGTGGAGGTGTAGGTGGTGTCAGTGGTTGTGGAATAGGTGGAGGAAGACACATGAAGGTGGTGGACTCTGTGGGGGAATATGTGGAATGAGTGGAGGAATTATAAAAGAAGGGGTGACTCTCATCAAATGTCACATCACGTGAAATACGCATACGGCGAGAGGAAGGATCATAGCAACAATAATCCTTATGTTCAGGACTGTACGCCAGAAATGCACACTCAACTGACTGAGCAGTCAACTTAGTTCGCTCACGAGGTGCAAGCAGGACATCACATCTGCATCCAAAAACCCAGAGATGGTCATAGCGAGGTGGGGTACCATACAACACCTCACCAGGACATTTTTCGGACAATTTGGATTATGGTTGTCTATTTATGAGATACACTGCAGTGGAAATAGCTTCACCCCAAAAAATGAGAAGGAACAAAAGATGAAATCAAAAGGGTGCAAGCAGTCTCAATGAGATGGCGATATTTGCGTTCAGCAACACCATTCTGAGCATGCGCACCAGAACTAGATAGTTGAGGAAGAGTACCCTCTGAGGCCAAAAAATGACGAAAAGCACTAGATAAGTACTCACCACTAGAGTTAGAATGGAAAACTTTAATGGGGGTGGAAAACTGTGCATGTATCATACGAAAAAAAGACTTGTAAATGTCACACAACTCAGAACGATGTTTCATAAAATAAATCCAAGTATACCGAGAGTGATCATCAATAAAAATAACATAATATTTATGACCATCCTTGGTGCGAAAAGGTATTGATCCCCATACATCTGAATGAATAAGATCAAAAGGTCTAGCTGAATGAGATGTACTAGAAGAATATGGAAGTTGTGTTTGTTTGCCAAGTTTACATCCCTTACAATCAAAACTAGACTCAATAGATGTATGACCTACACAACCACTAGTTATTAACATCGACAAGTGAGACCCACAGAGATGACCCGGACGATGATGCCACTTGGCAAAGGATGAAGCAGAGCCAGACGATGATGCAACGGATGAAACACGAGCAGTAGAGCCACTGGAATAAGGAAGACTTAATGTGTCCAAAATGTAGAGGTTAGAGGAACCTCTACGGCGATGGCCAATCCCAATCACAGTCCCTCTTCGACGATCCTGAACAAAGCAAGTTGAATCATCAAATCCAATAAAACAATTTTGATATGTAATCTGGCGTACTGAAAGGAGGTTCATGGACAATTGAGGAACAAGAGATGCATTAGGTACAGAAAAGTGGGCAGTAGAAAGTAAAACCTGATGAGTAATAGAACAAGAGGTATCGTCAGCTGTCTGAACAAAAGCACCATCGTGAACAGCTTTGCAATCAACCAACTGAGAATGATCAGAACTCACGTGAAATGAAGCTCCAGAATCAAGAACCCAAGAAGACGGAGAAGCACCAACAGGTGAGGCAGCAGCAACTGACACAGAGCCCCTAGGAGGGGCAGTCGTACCGCGACCACGAGCAGCATGACGAGCACGATAATCAGCTAGCTTCTCCGGATATTTGCTGAAGCAATTCTCTAAACAATGAGTAGTCTTCTTACAATGCTCACAAGGTGTAGAAGATCCACCACCAGTACTAGCCTTCTGAGCAGCTGCAAGGACACTGTGAGCTGCTATGATTGGAGGAGCAGGTGACAATGAACAAAGTCGAGCCTCTTCAACAGTCAATGAGGCCAAAACATCTGAAATAGATGGTGTGGGAGATGTATTGAGAAGCTGCGCACGAGCAGGCTCAAATTCAGACATGAGTCCCATAACAAACTGATACATCAGGAACTGCTCAATGAACTTGGTCTTCTTAGAACACCCATCACATGCAGCAGTAGATGGAGGAACCATGGCCAGCACTGGTCCCATGAAACGATCAAAAGTATTATAATAATCATCAATGGTCATATCATCCTGCTGAAGTCCACAAAGACCTTGCATTAGAGTATGCAGATGAGCACCACTAACCTGAACAACTTTTTTGTTTAGATAATCCCACATCTCCTTGGCCGTCTTGAAAGGCTCAAGACTCATCATGAAAGCTGGCTTAACACTAGTAACAATGGCAGTCTTAACCCTGCCATCATCATTGATCCAAGCAGTGATTGCACTAGCGTTTGCATTATCTGCAGCAGCAACCGGTGCAGTGCCAGTAAGATGTGAAACCAGACCATAACTACCTAGTACTGTGTGAACACAGAAAGCCCATTCTCTGTAATTCTAACCATCAAACTGCAATGGAACTTGAATGGCACTAGGAGGCGACATTGTGAAATAAACAGAGACAGAGAACAGAACAGCACCAACACAGAGTAGACGGCAGACCAACACGAGCAGAGAGTACAGGCAAACCATGATGACGATGGCAGACAGACAGTGCCATCTGCAACAGAGGAGACTGGCGGGCGAAGACAGGCATCGGAAGTGGACGGCAACAGCAGCTGAGGCAGGACTGACGAATCCCGAGCGGATGGAGGGAGGCCGCAACGAGGCGAATCAGCGGGCAACGACGGAAACGAGGGACGAATCCGCGACGAGCGGACGAGTGGTGACAACGGCGGACGAGAGGCGAGAGGCGTCCACGATGAGCGGCGGGCGGAGAGAAGTCCGCGACGGGCCGCGATGGGCGGCGATGCACGAGCAGCCGGCGGCCAAAAAAAAATTGGATCTTAGGTGGATTAGTTAAGTCCTAATCCTAACCCTAAACCTTGCTCTGATTCCATGTTACCTTTGAGACGGTGATCAGAGAATAATCCTCCACTAGTCCAGATGGACATGTATATATAGCCGGTATATGGGCCACTATGGGCCACGATAATATTGGGCCTTAACATGTCCATGACAGATTCAATTTAAAAAAGAATTCTAGCTGAGTTATTGCATATGTGTAGTCATGAAAGCCTTTCAATTTTAAGTCGTGGAGACTTCAAAATCTTACGTAGTCCATTGGAAAAAAGTAATAATGATTTCAATGGCAGATGGCCTTTTCTGATTAATGTAATTATCGATGGGTTTAATCTAAGGGAGCTAGAGATGTTGGAAAGGAAATACACATGGGCAAAATAATTTGCACGATCAAACTTTTGAGAAATTGATAGAATTCTAATGTCCACGGAATAGGAACAAAAGTTCCTGATGGCCATAGCTCAAGCATTATCTATAGACACATCTGACCATACTCCTTTGCTTATTTGTTCTGGTGAAGCTACAGAGTTATCTAACCAATCAAATGTTAGAGTTGAACTTGGCTGGTTATTAAGGATTATTTCATTGACATTCTTATGCGCTAACTATTAATTAGTGTGGAGATCACGTATTTATAGGTACTCCAAGCTTCATGCAGAACCCATCTTTCTATTCAAGTTAACTGAATGAAGGTGGTTGGAGTTGGGAACGCGGGCCCCACACCACGGAGGTGGATGTTTGGTGCCCTGGACTGCGCTTGGAAGTTCCTGATGCGTAGCTGCAATGTGTACTATCGAATATTATCAAAATATTTTGGCTGCCTAGAAATTGCTTCCCCTGTCCCCTTATTTATAGGCGCTATCTGAGCATGCCAATACACTTATCTTGTCGTAACTTGCCATATCTTATTGCTCGAAGACTCGAAGTTCAAATTCCATTTGTGCCAGCGATTTTCATGTGTCACCAACCACCAGCACTAATCAGTAACAGGATTTGACCCTAATTTTCCATGGCCCGCCCAGATAGCTCCACCAGCCGGTGTGACACAGCACAGTCCCCAAGGGCCACTGTGTCTTTTCGCGTCAAATGAAATCCCTTGCAATAGTCATATGCTCCTCCACCCGCTGCTTCCCGCCCGCAAAGCCGGGGTAATCTTTTTTTAATCAGTTTTATTTACGGTCGCAGGCTCCACCGAGCGGTCGATCTCCAACCAGCCCACTTCTTTCTTTGTTTGGAAAAAAAAACCACGGAATGTTTTTAAGAAAAACTATTAAAACAGAAACTTTTAAGAAATCAAAGAAAACCTTCTATATAAAAGAAGTTGGAATAAAGTTTTCCGACAGTTTTTTATAAAATTAAAGACGATTCTCACTTACTCCAACCATTTTAAAATGTACATCATTTGACTTTTTTTAGCTAAAGTTTGACCGCTCGTCTTATTCAAAAAAATTATGCAAACATAGTCAAATTTAAGTGGTTCGTAAATTTATATTTATTATTAAAACAAGTTATAAAAAAATATAACGGACGGTTAAACTTGCAGTCCAAATAGTCAAATGATCTACATTATAGAACAGAGGAGAAGATCGGATCCATCGTCCTCCTTGCAATGGACCCACCTGTAAGTGCCCACAGAGATAAGAATGGGCACTAAAACTAATGTTGAGAAAATGTTTCTGCCAAAAACAAAATTATTTTCATACCAACAATGGTTCCTACCCACCCATGGTACCCAGACCTGTTTCCACCCCACGACCGCCTCGACTCCGATGTGGACCTGGACCGGTGGCAACCACGCACCATCCGCACTACTACAAAAAGTATTTTTGAAGGTGGACAAAAAGGGTTTTCGGAGCCTGTTTTTCGGTCCGCCTCCGAGCTGGCGCTTCTGTTAACCATCCATTAACAAAGGCTGTTTTCTGTCCGCCTCTGAAAATTAGGAAAAAACAAAAAAAAGGAAAAGCTGGGCGAGCCCATCACTGGCCCACCAAGCCCATCAGCGCCACCAATGGATACGCCATCCGCCGTCGTCGCTGATCCACCGTCACCACCAGATCCCCCCCCCCCGACACCGGATACGGCCATCCCACTGTCAGATCAGGCCTCCCCGCCACCAGAACCGGCCATCCCGCCACCGTATCTGGCCTCCGTACCACCGCAGCTTGGGCGCACCGTCGGGAAGGAGGCTCCAGTGGAGGAGACGCCCTACCTGGACACTGAAGCTCCTCGGCCTCGCGTGCTTGGCCTTGTGTGCCTTCGTCGTCTCCTCACCAGCCGCCGATGCCGTCATCATCCATTGATGCCTCGTGTGTTGCCATCGCTGTGGCCGTCTACCATCAGCGGATGGTGGGGCAAGAGAGGTGAGAGCGAGGGTGGCGTGGGAGAGGGGAGAGCGAGGGTTGTGCGCAGAGAGGCGAGCGCGGGCGTGGGGCGATACGTCGGGTCGCTCCCGATCCCCGCCGCCGCTGAGGAGAGGGAAGAGGGAGAGGGAGAGAAGAAGAGGAGTGGGGAGGAGAACCCCTAGTTGCTTGTATTTATTGGGTTTGTGGGCGGGCTGAAATGGGCTGGGCTGGGCTGATTTTAGGAGGCGGACATTTTAGGGCTTCCGCTTCTAAGAATTGATTTTCGGAGGTGGACAGCTTACAACGTCCGCCTCTAAAAATCAAATATTTTAGAGGTGGTTGTTTTAAGATGTACGCCTCCATAAATCAATTTTCCGAGGAAGACAATAACAAATACCTTCGAAAATAAAAAGTGTCCACCTCGGTTAATGCCTAGTATTAACGGAGACGGACAAAAAATATGTTCGCCTCGGAGGGACATTTTGGAGTGTCATCTAAAACCGTTTTTGTAGTAGTGCCACAAGACGCCACATGGAGTGCTCCCCAAGCTTGCACTCCGACTCAAACGGCAATTATGTCGCCCTGTGCGTTCCTTGAGGTGCAACTGCAAACTCACGCATTTCTTGGCTCGGACTCGGACTCCGACAAGCCCCTGGGTCTGTGGTTGTGGTTGCCAGTGTCGACGATTCCTCCCGCTGACGCGCACATGGTGCCTCCCAGATCAAGACTTCCAAAACAAGTCGGATGTCGTGCCATTCTTGGGTTTTCTCAATGCCGCTCCAAGACCCCCCCCCCCCCGCGGTATATGTGGAGGGATACGCAGAGGATCATAGGCATCCTCGCCGGGTTTGGAGCCCTGAAGACGAGGTCAGCATACTCTCGCTAGGTACCGTGCCAAAAAAGGTCAACTCCCGGTGTTGATTTAGGACACAAGCAAGGTACACAGCCAGATTATTGGCCAACTTAATGCAGATGCATGCACTACCCAGCTTATCGGCGTCGTTGTTTTCCCATGGAGCTTGTCCCCGCAAACACTGCTCTGGAGAGATAGGAGAAGAGAAAGGAGGAGGATAAGATAAATGTGAAAAAGGAGAGAAGAGGACGGGAAGAAAGAAAATGGTACAACTGTGGGCCCCACGTATATGGAAGGGGGAACGCATAAAAAGGAGATAGCTCATTTGACTGGACGGTGGGAATTTTACAGCCACCCGTGGAATTAGCATAATGCTCGTGAAATCGACATGCTAATAGCATGGAGCGCTAGCTGTGGCGGTAACAAGGGAGCCCTCGGATCATTGGTAACGACTAAGGAGTCGATAGAGCCAATTGAGCGGCAGGCCGGCCGGCAGTTAACTTGTGGGGTGTGTTAGGCTAGAATACTATGCCTAGCAGATAAATTAGGAGCAAACCTTTAGTTAACTTGTGGGGTGTGTTAGGCAAAAGTACAAGATTAATAAATAACATATACTAAGTTAGGGGTCCCTTTGAATTTGGGGACACACACATGTGGATCAAAATAGGGTGATTCCACTAAAATATTTGGTACGCCTCGCCTTTTCCTTTTGACCTTACCTGCCAAATGGTCCGTATAGCATCAATACATCTGTATAACCAATGTACGTATGGAGATTGGTGAAGATGCACATTGTCCAAAATGTCCAAAACAAATGGCAAAAAATAGGGCCGTTATCTAGGCGGTTCCTCCCACTACAAGAAAAAGGCCCATTGGTCGACCTTCCATTGGTACCAGGTGCTTAAAACCCGATGCTAATGTTAATTTAGTACCGGTTGATAAGGAAAAAGGCCTCTGGAATAGTTTAGTACCGGCTTAGAGCACTAACCGGTACTTATTGTCACCATTTATGAGGCCCCATGCTCATTTAATACCGTCCCTAACACCCATCGGTACTAAATGGTGACAATCAACTACTAAAAAAGCATTTTCGGAGGCGGTTTTTGCATCTGCATCCGAACATACGCTTCTGTTAATAGGCATTGTCGGAGGCAGTGTTCCGCCCGCTTCCGTTAATCAGATCAAAAAATATAAAAACCAAAACCCAAAATAGGCCCACGGAGCCCATCTAGGGTGTGCACCTCTGCTGTCGCCGCTCCTCTGCCCCTCCTCGCGCACCGTCGCTATCGCCGCACCTGGATGTTGCCGAGGTCGCCGTGCCTGGAGGCCGCCGCCGCACCTGCTTGTCGCCGAGGTCACCGTGCCTGGAGGCCACCGCCGCCTGGAGGTCGGAAGAGGCGGAGAGGCGAGGAGGCGACGGTTAGCGCGGCGAGTTGGAGTGCGGGTCAGGCGGCGCGAGATCTAGGAGGAGGTGGTGGAGAGGGGGTCAGGCGTCGTGAGGTGGAGATGGAGGCGGCGATGGCGGTGGAGCGGTGGTCAGCTTCTCGTGCGTGAGATCTGGGTGCCGGCGGTTGCAGGGAAGGGAGGGAGAGGATAGGGAGAGAGAGCAAGGAGAGCCATAAACCCTAAGTCCCATATATATATAAATGGAAACATATAAACGCGCCATTTGGGCTTCTTTGGGACTCAGGAATTTAAGAAGTGGGCCTTATAATTAACGGAGGCGGTTCATTTTTGGAGGCGGTTGTGTTAAAATGTCTGCCTCCGTTAATCGATTTTCGGAGGCGGTCAAATGCAAACATCTTCGAAAATAAAAAATGACCGCCTCCGGAAATCGAGGTATTAACGGAGGCGGACATTTTGTTTCTGTTTGCGTCTAAGGCATTTTTAGAAGTGTCCCTAAAATATTTTTTTTCGTACTGCATGCTTCTCTCAACCACATCTTATCTATAGGTAGGATGGTTAAGGACGTGAGGGGGGAAGTCACGAGTTAAAGTCCCAGGAACCGCACACGCTCATTTACTTGTGGCTTGGATGTTGCATGTGTGCGGGCCCCTCCATTGTGTTCAAAATTTTTTCCTATTTTTTTTGGCTCAAAATCAATGCTTCGTTACCTGAATTGTTTAATTTGGTAGGACGAAGCAATATAACTTGAATATTTATTTTTTTCGCGCGGTTCATTTTGTGATGTTATAACTTTCGAATGGAACAGGGTTCTTTTTGGAGGAACTCATGCATCGGTAATTAAATTGGTTGGAGGCTTGGAGCTGCTCTGGGAATATAACCTAAAGCTACCTGCAAGCCCAGCTGTGCCACAAATTAATCAGATGGAGCTGCAGCACTTGTCTGTCTGGAACGCCACGCTCGTCGCCAAGGCGTGGTCGGCCAGCCAGGTCGGCCTACTGGTCCGTGTGGAGGTGCTGGTTACGGTGAGCTGCGCTCGTCTTCTTCGGCTCCAGCCGCCGCAATAGCCGCAGCGCGGCATTCCGCTTCGTGGTGTGGGTGGTGCTGATGCTGTGCTACCCGGCGGTCTCCTACACCATCGGTCTCATGCAATCGGGCTCCTTCGACAACAGCCTCGTGGTGGTGTGGGCCTGCTTCCTCCTCGGCTGCTCCGACGGCATCGCCACCTGCAGCGTCGGCGGCAACGCCAACCAGGCTCGCATCATGCTCAACCAGGCCACACAGGTCCTCTACGTTCTCCTCCTCCTCTTCTCCTATATGGGTACTCTGCACCGGCAACTGAAGATCCTGCTTCTGCTGCTCTGGCTGCTCAAGCTCGGGATGTACCTACTGAGGCTAATGTCGGATAGCCGGGAACGCGTCCTCACCGCCGACAACTGGATCATCTCCAAGTACATGGGTGACAAGCAAGCAAACTGCTTGGATGAGTACGACCCCGTGAGTAAGGAGGCTACAAGTACGTGGTGACAGGGGAGAACAATATGCGGGGTGAAAACGGGGATTACAAGCTGGATCCCACAGATGAGTACCTCATCACCACGATCGATAAGGTGCTCCAGTGCGAGGGCAATCTACTGAGCAAGGCCTCAGGCATGTTCAAAGATCTATGCCTCTCCTTTGCGCTGTTCAAGCTGCTCCGGCGACGCCTCAATAAGAGCCCGCTCCACGAGTCCGACGACATCAGGACGAACCACTTTTTCCTCCAGGGCATTGCCAGCGGAAACCATGAAAGGATGTTCCAGTTGATGGAGGTGGAGCTGGGATTTCTCTTCGACTTCCATTTCGCAAGGTACCCGTCGCCGAAGCAGACACTGATCCCGGAGACTGCCATGTTTGTGGCCGGCATGGTGCTGGGCTGGTGCACAATCTTCTCCTCGCCGTTGCTGCACTACACCAATAATCCTTCTGGGGACAACATCAGCACAGGGCTGGACATCAGCACAGCCTGAACATTAAATGTTGGTCGTGGCAAGCCAAGCTTTTCCAAAACTTTTTACTCCTTTATAAGGATTCCAAATGTAATTCCGTTTCCTTCCATGTGTCTTCTTTATAAATAATGGAAAATTCCAGCTTCTACCTCACAAGAAGGATAATCAGTTCACACGTTATTACACATAGAAATATCTCAGTATGTAAAAATTTAACTGTATAACCTAAGTCTCTAAAGCAGACATATACATCGGTAAGTTGGTTGGAGGCATGGAGTTGCTCTGTTAATATAACCTACATCTGCAATTACATATCTCAGTATAGCTCAGACTCGATTTATATCAATCAAATTTGTATAACTTCAGGAAATAATTAAAATTATCACAAATATCAAAAAATTTACCAAAAACTCACATGAAACGATCTATATTGTGATGGGCCTATACAAAATGTTTTGGATTCAAACTTCAACTTGACTGTTACTTCAATTCAAAATATAACAAGATCCTTGTCAAATATAGAATGCTTCCTCGGATATGCTAGGTTTTGTGCATCATGTGTGACAAAAATTGTGCAAAATCTTCTCAATTATTTACTACAGCCACACATTTGTGCAAAATTGTGCATCATCTGAATAAATCTCATGATTTTCATACTTTTTGATTTCTTTAGTCATAAAACAATGCAGCCACACATTTGTGCTGATGTTTCGCCAACAAGATGTTTGAAATTTCCTTTTGATTCCTAGACAAGGCCTCACATAAGACTCGACTAAATGAAAATAATTTTTCATTGATTTTTTCATTTCAAATTTTTTCTGTTCAAATTTGATTTATCCCAATAATCCCTTTAAATGGAATACATTAGCTAAATATAATAAAAAGGCTAGGGAATGTACCAAATTATAACATGGTGTGCTATGTATAGTACAGGGAAAGATGAAAAGGTTAGAAGGTCATATGAGCAAAAAAAAAATTACGTTTTCGAGTTCTGAAGCAAATACTCGGCAAACTGAGCCTTTGCCGTGTGTGGTCAATAATACCTCGCCAAAGGGCTAACATATGTTTGCAGTTCAAAATGGCCAGTGCACGAGCGGGGCAAGTATGGTCTTTTGCCGAGTGTTTGGTTTATGCTGTGTGCCTCTTTGCCACTTTGACAGTGTCTGGTATTTGGCCCTCAACAAAGGGTTTCTTTGCCGAGTGCTCGTTATACGCGAGTGTTTCTCAGCGACACTCGGTAAATGGGGCCTTTGTCATGTGCTCGATGGAAAACTCTCGGCAAAAATTCAGACAGGTGCCAAACGACCAGTTTCCCGTAGTGATTTGATTACAGCTAGGGGCAGATTTCATTCTCAAATACACATGACAGCTGCGCATCTTTGTATTAAGAAGAGAGAAAATTGGTCCCTTAAAAACACTGCCACCTCAGATGTGAGGGGCTGAGAGAAACTGAGTTGTAACTTGTACAAAAACACACACAAGGCTGAGGCCTGATCCTAAAAAACTAGCTTACCAGCTGCACGCCTCCTCTGGACCTAAAGCCTGCAGCGATCGGGCACCAGCCAGGCAGTTGAAAGTGATGAGTCGGTAGCTATTCAGTATGATTTGTATATGAGAATTTTAAAGGTAGGTGGCCCAATTTAGATAGGCCCATAAAGGGGCAAGTTCAGTTAGGTTGTGCCTTTTTATTTTAATTTTTTAAATTGATGTCACATTTTATTGCATTTCATTTCACAAAGGATAAGATAATCTCTTCCCGTGTTTATTTCAGGCTTTCAACCCACAGGCACCTTGTGTCCATTTCCACTAGGTGCCTAGGCCACAGAAGGCCCTGAGGACGAGATCCGGAAATTTTGTTTGATACTGCAGGCGTTAGGCCACTTGCTGTTGTGCCACCCATGACTATAAATGTTAACGCTTTCAAATTTAAGTTATATGGCGTTGTAGTGACTAAAAGGAACAAAAAATGACTTAAATAGCCAATTTCCTTATCCGAAAAAGCCACTTTCCTTACATCCTTTGTCATTGTACCACTAGTTTTATTGTACACTTTTAGTCTCAGATGGTTTTGAAGCCGGAACGAAAGAGCCTTTAGCCCCCCTTGGTATTACAAATTGGGACTTAAAGATTAAATCCCATGAAAAACCCGTTCCTTGGGTCACTTCTAGTTCTGGTTATAAACCGGGAGTACATGAGAGGCCACACTCAATTCCAGCTTCGTCGTTTCCCACATTATGGAGAGAAATGCGCTACTTTTTTAATATGCTCAGAAGCCGTCTTATTTTTAATTTTCCGTTACTGAGAAGCTTTGCGTTTGGCCTGTAACATCCAGAGTTTTTTGAAAGATCAAACTTGTGTTTTTTTAAGAAAAAGGCAAAAACAAAACTGCGGAACATTTTCCAGACAAAGAAGAGGAGCAAAAAGTTGAATTTTAAAATCTTTGCTCGGATGGATGATTGGAGAGTACGATTGCGTAGAGCTCGTCGAATACTTTCTATTTGACTACGTACCCAAATGCATCATTTGGAGTTCGGATCATGAAGTAATTGGTGTTGCAAGATGAACCTTTACTTAGTGTACAGTATCATGAACAGTACCCGATGACCAGGACCCCTTTTATCTCCGTGTTGACCCCTCTCCCTCTCCTATCCAACCGTATCGTGCCCCTGCCCCTCCTCCCTTCTGTCTGTGAAATCCCCCCTGCATCGTCCCTTATCTGAGAAGAGAAGAGAAGAGAAGAGAAGAGAAGAGAAGAGACGAGGGGATCATCGCCGTCGCCCTTGCCTTCTTTTTGAAGAGGAAACCCTAGGTAAGCCATGCCTCTGCACTAATCATGTTTCTCCTACGATTTTGGATGTTTTAGCACCTGCGTGTAGCGGTGTTCGTCGCCGTTAAGGGCTAGGGTTAAGGATTTACCCACGTTATGGTTCTCAGCACGTTGTTGATGTGTGCAGTTTTCGTTAATGACCATTTTACGTGATCTTACTTGCCTCAAAAAAAATCAAAAGACTTGATATGAGTTGTTGGAAATTTTGTGCCTGTTCCATAGCCATAAATTCTCTCCTATTGGATTTATAGCCAAGGAGATATCATTGTTTTACTTAGGCAGTTTTTCAGTGTCTTAATTCTTTGCAGATTCTTAATTCTTTGCAGATTGTCTTCTCGTGAAGATTAGGAAAATTACATGACAGAATTTGATATTTGGATCCATAGAGAATTTGTATGAAATTTTGTAAGGTTTTTCAGAGATTGGTAAAGATCACATTTATCACATTTATATCAATTTCAGAGCTCCAGTTATATCTGTTTCATTGGGGATGTTCTGCAGTGGTTGTCACATTTTCAGATTAAGGTTCATCGGGAGATTAGCCCATGTTAATGATCTTTTCAGTGTTTGTGGACAATTACAAAGATGCATTATTTGAAGTTAAATTTCAGTTAGTAGAAGATGGAAATTTTTGGTGGTCAAAATTGACTAGAATTGTGTGTAACACCTGAGGACATTTGTTTTGGGCATAGGAACGCTTTGATTGATGTATTTATTTTACATATATGTTTATGTGGTGCTGAGATGTATTTGTGAACAGGCGGTGCAGCTTTGGATTATGTTTAGCTTGCTTTCTTGTGTTTTTTATCGAAGGCAAGTAAATGTAGCGGTAGTTTTGCTATAGCTTGACTTGTTGTTTATTCTACCTTACACATTAAAATTCAGAACCTTGCTCCAACAAAAATAATATTATTAATTAAATATTAAATTAATTCTTTTAATCTTCTTATGGTATTATATGATAAGAATCATGGTTTATGTTTCTATCATGAGGTAAGTGGTATGTTTATATATATGATTGTGTACGGCACAATTGAGGAGCTCTCTTGCAGTTGCATCATATAATTGCATTGCACATTATTTGTGGATGTCGCCGCTTGCTGGCCATGACCGTACCTGTACATCATCGTACGTTGCCTGGGGAGGGGTACGGTACAGCTTCATACCTTGTTGGGTACGGAGGCAGTGGACATGACATATGCATTGCACTTGCATTCATTGTGTTTGAGATATTCAAGTATTGGTGGACATGATGTTTTATATTTCAGAAGCGGTTGTGGTTTATTTATTTATTTCATATTCATATGAGGTGGCTACATTAAATGTTTCATATCTCTGATTAAATTATTGTCTAATGAACTTATGGATTAAATAACTTCTTAAAGAATTTTGCTTGCTGAAATTATTCTCACCCCATTATCTTCCCAGGTGTTTGAGTGGATACATTGCCTGAAGGGATTGGATTAGCTGCACGTCATCACACCTTTGTTTGCCTTGTTGCAACTATTTTTATTTAGTAAACCTTATTGTGTTGCACGGTATGGTCTCATACAACTGTGGATAACATTTAATATTTATATATGTTGAACTTTGTTTTATGTGGTCATCTTTAAATATCGTTATGTTCTTGCTTCCAAGCTTTACTTTGTTTCAGAGGTTAAGCTGTTGAGCTTTCATACTTCAAGTTGTGGGAAGGATGTTTAGTACATCTTAGGGTATGCGATGCCTGGGGTGTTTATTTACGAGCCACCTTGGGAACTCCAATCGTCCGGAAAACCCGTTTTGGCAGCGGGGGCTAATTAGCGCAGGGGAGAAAACTGCTTACGGAAATTTTCACGGTCAATCAGCCGGAGAGCCTACGACGCGGGGGGTGTCCGAATCGATCAAGTCCGATTTCCAGGTTGAAAGGTACCCGGCCTACAGACATCTGGCTGCCCTCTCCATGCCATCGCCTCCTTGTCGTCAGCGTCCCTCGTCTCGTTCCTCCCTCTTTATTCGACTCACACGACGGAGCGCCACCGCCTTCCTTCCCTGGGCTAATTAGCCCCTGCTGCAAAACTACCCCAGCCTGCAAACCCATGCAGAAACTAGCCGCCAACCACTGTTCCAAAGCCCACGAGACGAAATTACCTGGCCCTACGCACACTACAACTCGATCGTCTGGTCGTCTGGACGGTGCTTTCAGTGGCTTGAAGAAGATGATCTTGGTGGCTTCAAAGCTGTCATGCTTTGTGGCATCTCTTTGCCAGACTTGTTTGGCACAGGTAAGTCTCCCATTATGCTGGTTGACAAGGACGAATTGCTTGTTCGTAATTGTATCACGCTTATTGTAAAAAATGGTTTGTAAAGAATGGGAAAGTGAAGACGTATTACTAGTCGTCATATAAGGAAAGATATTCTGCGATCAGGATAAGTCATGAGCTCATGAATTCGGGCTATGATGTGTTCATCTTCAAGAAAAATTTTTTGCTTGACCGAGTGTTGTTTCTTCAGCTAAATTATGTCGTAGTTAATTGTCAGATTGTGCTGATAATTGGATCTAAAGTGCACTATGCTCTGTCCATTTAATCTGTCATTACAAAATGCATTGGTTATGTCTGGTCTTGTCGGATACTATCTAATGCATCTTTAGTTTGCTAATCGGCAAAATAGCGCTGGATATGCTTTTTGCTGAATCATCTGCACCTGAGTGGCACAATGTACCTGGCTTAAACATAACTTATGAGCAGTTTACTGCTTCACATATTTTTTATTTATAATGCCAGATTTACTTGACGTGGAGATCGATATGCAGAATTATTCACTGCTTTCTTGTTGAAAAGATGACATAAAACTTTTATGAGAAGCATGAGTATTGGTAGTCTTTTCTATAACTCACAGGTATATGATATGATTTTAGGAAACCGAGCCATAGTTTTAGTAGTTCAGAACTGCATTCCACGTTCTACCTTGGTTGCCTGAATTCACATGCATAGTCAGAATAACTCCTGATGATCATGGAGAGGTCCTTTTCCTTCTACAAGTCAGAATTGTTTTTGCTAAAATTTCTTTTCTTCAATGAAGTGATATCATAGAGCAAACACGTTTGTTTCACCATTTCCTGTCATCTTGTGGTGTCAACTGTTTGAAATAGTAGAACTCCAATTGTTAATAGTTGATTATTAGATTCTGTGTATGTACAATACAGATTAATAAATTTTTTAAGGATGATACTGGCATACACCAGACCACCACCTGCTCGCATTCTTTGAACTAAGAGGCTATCTCGAATGTCGAAATCCCTATGATGCAAGTTGAGTGGCGTGGTAAGTTAGGCTTATGCAAGGGTCAGAGGTCAAGGGTTCAAAAATCATACCCCACATATTTACACATGAATAATACGCATGTGGGGGTCTCTGGGTGGTATAATTTTTGTTTTTATTTTTTTGCCCGCGTAAGCCTTTAGTACTGGTTGCTGATAGAGTCATATCTAGTCCTGGTTGCTCACCCGGGACTAAAGGTCGGTCTTGGTTGGACCACGGAGAGCAAAGCTCTCTCTCTCTCTCTAACCGATTTGATTGATGCAATTGAAAAGAAGGGCCACATCAATGTACGTCTGATAGAAAGCCCCATTTGGCTATGTAAATTTTTTGCAGTGCAGCCTTCGGCCATAGCTATACAGTTTAGCAACCTATTGTAGTGAAACTATTTTATATATTGATGGTTTTTGTAGTTGAAATAAAAAAACAGAAATGCACGAAATGCTTTATGCATTTTCAATTTATGCTTCAAATACAGGTGCATCAATAAACAGAACAGGCTACGATTGACAAGATCAAAACCTATTTTGCCAGTTGTTGGTTGCTAAACTGAAACTTATCAATCCAAGGGTAGTTGATGCCGTCCTGGTACTGAAGTTTTCTACCATCTCGTTTGATACTGTCGAAGCCGACGCCACCTATATTGTTACGGTGCTATAGACGGTGATGGCGAAAGGGAGCATTTACATTATTGAGCTGGCGAGGATCATAAATAAGTATAGATGTTGACGGTGAAAGGGAGCATTTACATTAGTGAGCGAGCGAGTATTATATAAATAAGAATCGTAGTTGTTAGTGCTTGTTTGGTTTACACGGGCTTATTTGCCCATGAGCCTCCCATAAATATCTCATGAGGATAAGCATTGCATGGGCTTATAATAAGCCTATATACTACCAAATGACCTTCAATTCATACACCTCATAAATGCACTTTTGTGGCGGATGCGTACGGCTAATGAATAGAAAATTATACTTTTTGTGTTTGGAATAAAAAAAATAAGCGCATAAGCACCCTTTGGAGGGGCTTATGACTTATTGAGAGGCATACGGGGCTTATGGCTATAAACTAAACATGCCCTTAGACATCTACAGTAACAAATTGGGCTATAAAAATGTCTCTCCGTGAAACCCTTTGCACATGGAGTGATTTGAGGCCTTAAAATTACTAACGCTGTGTGCCATCTAGAAAGCCAATCCCAATATTAGTGCATTGGGCCAATCCTAGTGGTAGTTTCATGGGAGTTTCATGCGTATTAAATAGCATGTCGAAAGAAATTTAGCATGGTATGGCATGAAATTTAAGAAGAGAGAGGAGGAACCATTTTTATCTAGATGAAATTATGTATGCACAAATACCAACACTCTGTGAGTCATAAAATTAAATGCTACTAGGAACTAGGAAAGCGAAACATGAAATTAGGCATTGGGGAGATTCCATATATTGTTTTATAGATTGCTTGCTTATGTGGCTATCTTGAACATATCAACAATATCAAACCATCCATTAGGATTTCATATATTGTTTCATAGCTTTCTTGCTTATGTAGTCATTAATTAGCTGATATTTTGGACAATTTGGTGTCATGGCAAGAAATTAAAGGGGAATATCCTGACCGACGACACTAGCGGCACATGCATGCAAATTATAAAGTTCCCATTTGGTCAGTCGACGTCAGGTATAATGCTACGTGATGCCCCTTTTATTTGAATAAAGTCATGACTAATATAATTTAATTTTGGTTGGGCCACTTCTTATATTTTTCGCAATCTAAATATGGGGACAAAGTCGTATCACATGATATATTCTTGATTAGCGAAATGCATCAGCGATATGAAAACTACGTCCAATGGCTAACTTGCTCTCGCCACTTGCGAAGTTACGGACGTCTTTTCAACAATTGCTATATTTCTTGAACCAATAAAGGGCATGTACCTATCGTAATTGGCAGAAGCAGTCCTATATACGTCGTCGCTGCCATTTTCATAAAGTCAAATTGTAACTAGAGGGGAGAAAATTCAACCATAACGATGCAAACATATCGCGCAACGCGGCTATATATTTGAGATCCCCCGACTCGTGAAAGTTTAAAACTTTCCAACATCCTATCCTGAGGCAGAAAACACCCTTACCAGCATTAGCCATGGCTCAACAGAATATGTTCGTCCTAGTCCTTGGCATGACCTGGTTATTCACCGGTGGCATTGTTCTAGTACTAGGCCACTGCTCGATGGACAACTACAATGGAGGACGGCAACACAGTGGCATGCGTACCACCAGGTAACTTAATTTGCACACTAGTAGACAAAAGACTTCCCATCCCCACTCTTTAGTCTAGTTTGTCTTTGGATCCGGGAATATAGTCTCTTTAGTCCCAGGTAAAAAAATACAGCCGGGACTGAACAGTGGGAATCAAAATTTAATACTCCATGGAGAGGCCTTTAGTTCCAGTTCGTGTTATCAACTCGGACTAAAGGTAACTTGATGACGACCAAAAATGGCTTAAAGCCGATCAGGCTGGGACAGCCGGTCTAGACCGCTTGTACATGCGGTTAGACCGGCTGGGCCCTGTAGCCGATCTGGCAATGTGCCAGGCGGTCCAACCGCCTGTCTCCGAGTCTGAGTAGAATCAGGTTTTTGCACGTTTTTAGATCTGTACAAGGACTTCCTTGCAGGGCAAGACCTCCCCACCTTATAAATATAAAGGGCCGTGGCCGATTGAGGACCTCTACCCAATCGTACAAAAAATTGTCTTACTTTTTATCTCCAAACCCTAACTTTTCCAACCCTTTTGCTTTCCTTCTTCGTCTCCGCGACGTTTTAGGACGTTCTAAGTGGCCTTGCCCACCTTAGAACAACCCTAGGTTCACAGCCTCCGACGGGGTCCCTCCTGAGGTTGTGATCATAGGCTTTCGCGGCGCCTCTGCTACAGGCAGTCTGACCGGCCCTGACAGGAGGTTTGACCGGCAGCTCTCAGGAGCTCCGGCGAGGACAATTCGACGACCGCGCCATCTAGCGTTTTCGTGCGTTGACCAGAAGTGCGTCAACATATTTTGGCGACTCCACCGGGGAAAGAAATCTAGTTTTTGAAGACCGATCTACTATTCCTAGCACTATGGGCTTCGACATTGGAGAAGGCAACATCGTGACGGCCTCGCTTGAAGATCTTTCTTCTGGAGATCATGAGAGGTTTATGGCGCTCCAGAAGCACCTCGAGGCGGAGTTCTTGAAGACGTTTCGGAAAGGTCGTGAAGATCATTCGGCGAAAAGTGTTCGAGACTTCGTAATACCTTCCTTCAAGATGAGTAAGGGGCAAATTGAGGTAATTGACAATGTAAACACTTCTGCACCTCAACCCCCTGCATCTACTCCTATGGGTCAAACTTTTTCGGATCGTGATTCATTAGTTGAACAATTATTAGAACGACTCGAAAAATTGGAGGGTAAATCTATAGATACTCGTGAATTACCTGAGCGTAATATTTTCTATGGTATGCCACCGAATTACTTTGCTGGAAAGACCCCGCCACCACCCAATATGTCCAGACCGAACACGGTCAATGCAAGTGGGTCGGCAGCGGTCGGGTCTGCAGCCGGTCAGACCGCCAACACAGCCGATCAGACCGCAACAGGCGGTCAGACCGTGGCTACAGGCGGTCAGACCGCGTGTTCTGGTGGTCAGGCAAATTTGACCAATGATATGGTGTTCGTGCCGGAGCAACCTTTGCCGCTGTCTACTATTCCAAACTCGGTCTCCACTGGCCGTGCTGGTCCAGTAGCTACAGCAGGCGCTACTTATTCCACGACTATGCATACTGCAAATTCAGGTGGTATTCCCGATGATGTTTTTAATGCACATAGAGATATGCAGAATAGGCAATCACCTCACTTGAATTATATGAATTCTATGCAATCTTCGGCCCAACAAGACCCCCAATGGGCTGAATTTACTAGATTCAGGGATGAATTGTCTGATGTGATGAGAAATAAGCTAGGTGTTGATTTTGGTAATACTAGATTATATCAAAAACCTTATCATTCTAGTTTTGATACTGTTTCTTTTCCCAATGGGTGGCGCTTGCCTGATTTTGTAAAGTTTAGTGGAGATGATGAGCGTACCACTTGGGAACATGTTAGTCAATATGTAGCTCAACTAGGGGAGGCTGGAAACTATGAAGCATTTAGAGTACGTTTGTTCTCATTGTCACTTACTGGTACTGTTTTTGCTTGGTTTTCTTCATTAGCCCCTGGGTCTATTATGAGTTGGAATCAACTAGAGCGTAAGTTTCATGATCATTTTTATAGTGGCAATCATGAGATGAAATTAGCAGATTTAGCATCAGTTAGACAGGGTCAGGATGAGTCTGTCTCTCAATTTATGAGAAAATTTAAAGATATTAAAAACCGTTGCTTTAATTTGTCTATTTCTGAAGTTGATCTTGCTGGCTTATGCTTTAGAGGTTTGAAATCTTCCATTAGAGAGAAGATAGATAATTGTGATTATTATTCGGTCGCCCAAGTACATATTAGAGCTGAAGTAGCTGAAGGCCGAATGAATAAAGATAAAGAAAGTTTTAAGACACGTCGGTCTAATGTTCATATAGTTGATTATGAATCCGATGATTCGACCGACGATAATAATGATGTTTATTTAGCAGAGTTTGTATGGCCTGCTAATAAGAAAACTGTGTCATGCTCATCTCTTAAGCCGATTCATAAGAATTGGCAAGAAGACATAAAATTTACTTTTGATGTATCCAAATGTGATCGTATATTTGATGAATTGCATAAATTTGGTTACATCAAGATTTCTCATGTTATACCACCTACGGAAGAATTGAGGAAGCGTGCTTATTGTAAGTTTTATAATTCTTTTTCGCATGCTACTAATGATTGGAATGTCTTCCGTCGGCAGGTTCAATCGGCTATTAATGAGAGCCGTTTGAAGTTTCATGAGATGCAAGTTGATGAGACTCCTTTTCCGGTCAACACCATGGAGTTGCAGCAGCCCAAGGTTTTGGTTCGGTCGCATCAAGCCGAATCTACTAAAGGGAAGAACATGGTGATTGGAGTGGAAATACCGTCTTCAAAAGAGTCGGTTAGAGAAGTGATTTTTGAGAAGATGACTGATGGCAAAGTGTCGTTCAAGGTTACTGTGAGATCCTCTGGGCAAGGGGGGCAAGGATCGGTTACTATTCCTGGATCGTGGGTGCTCGGCACTGGTCTGCTACAGGCGGTCAGACCGGCTGCGCCAGGCGGTCAGACCACCTGTCCCATGGACGCCCGAAGATGCTGATTCCGAAGCGTCCAGAAGTTGGTACTTGGAAGATGAACGTGGCAAAGGAGCAGGGTGTTCAGAAGCCCAAAGTCACGTTTGATATGCTTTATGACAAGTACACCAAACAAAAGGCCGTTCCAAGCAATCGGCCGTTAAAAAAAAGAATGAGATCACCGATTCAGAACGAGAGGGTTCCTTGGCCTCCTCGTATGAAGTTGGATCCGGTGTGGGATGACAATGGAGTGATGTGGGTGCCATATCATTCAAACGTGCAGCCTTCGTTTTGTCGTGGATGGGAAGGTCAAAAAGACGTGTGCAGGATAGGATCATTTATCCCAGGAGAGACCGATTGGCTATCCGTCAGTCTGGTCAAGAGCGGGCACAGGCGTTTAGACCGCCTGTAACAGGCGATCAGACCGCCCGTCAGGATCAGCCGCCAAGAATTCCTCCGAGGCAGGTTTATCGACCTAAGAGGAAGGAGGAGGTGCAGAGCATGGATGCGGACTCAGAGAAGACTACAAAGTTTGACATTATTCAAGTTGGGACCATGGATGTTCCTATTGAGAAAAGTCTAGCTATGAAGCCGACTTCCAGTGAAAAGATGGTGGAAGATCAGGGGGCTAGTACTAGCAAGATTCAGCAGCGCTTTCTTCCAAGGTGGTGTCCTGAAGGGTTGACTCGCACGCAAAAGAGGAAACTTCAGAGACTTCGTTTTCGGGAAAGACAAGAGCAAGAGCTGGAGAAACAAAGAGATGAATTCTTCAACCAAGTCAAGCCCATGATTCCACAGTAAAAGGAGTGGAAGCCGAAGGAAGGCCAACAGGCGGTCGAACCGGCTACACAGGCGGTCTGTCATTTGGAGACCGCAGCCCAGGCGGTCAGACCTCCTGTACAGGCGGTCAGACCGGGTGACGCAGAAGCGCCCGGTTTTTCTTCTTCTGGTTCTTCGGCTCATGATGGCAAGTAAACATCGGTTCCCACTGCTGAGGACGATGAAGAACTTGTTGATTACAGTTCTTCTCCGGAACGCATGAATCTTGATGTGAATGTGCTTCATATGTTCATGAATGGGGACATGCTTTCGGAGGAGGAGGTCGCTCATCTCGATTTTGGTCCCAAGGAAGCTATATTCCAGAAGCCTAAAGCTGGAGACAATCACTTGAAGGCTTTATATTTGAAGGGACATATCAATGGGAAGCCGATCTCGCGGATGTTGGTCGATGGAGGGGCTATTGTGAACTTAATGCCCTATTCTTTGTACAAGAAGCTTGATGGTTCAGATTCGGAGCTGATCAAGACCAATATGACTGTCAGCGGCATTGGAGGAGGAGAGCCTATTGGTGCCAAGGGTGTGATTTCCATGGAGCTTACTCTTGGGAGTAAGACCTTGGCCACTACTTTATTTGTTCGCTGAGACTCAAGGTAACTTTAGTTTAATCTGGGGTCATGATTGGATTCATGCAAATCAGTGCATTGCTTCTACTTTACATCAATGTTTGATTCAATGGGTAGATGATGATGTAGAAGTTTTGCATATTGATACTTCTGCTTGTGTTGCTTTAGCTGATAGCTCTTTGGTTGGCATTCATGATGATGTTAGATGTTTGCCAGGCTTAGATCTTTCTGAATTTGAGTTTATCAGCTGTACTAAGAATGACTTTGTTCCTGCTGTCATAAAGCCGATGCACAATCGGCTAAATCATCTCGTATGACTTAATGGATAATCGAGAGTGGTTGTAGCATAGACTTGAACACTATCGGGCGCATCAGAACGATATGTGTGAAGCCATTGAAGATTTTGATGATATAAGCAAGCTAGGATGTGGTTTTACGTCGGCCGACCCTCTTGAGGAAGTAGACATTGGTGATGGTTCTATACCAAGCCGACGTTTGTAAATAGGAATTTAGATACTGCTTTTAAATCTGAATTAATAAAGTTGTTAAAGGAGTATGCTGATTGCTTTGCTTGGAATTATCATGAAATGCCTGGTTTAAGCCGAGAGCTTGTTGAGCATCGGTTCCCTATTAAGTCTGGTTTTAGGCCTTATAAACAACCAACTAGGCGTTTTAATCCTGAAATTTATGACCGAGTTAAAGAGGAAATAAATCAGTTATTAGAAGCAAAGTTTATTAGACCTTGTCGATATGCTGAATGGGTTTCTAATATTGTACCCGTGGAAAAGAAAGGAACGGGTAAGATTAGAGTGTGTATTGATTTTAGAAATCTTAATCGTGCTACTCCTAAAGATGAATATCATATGCCAATAGCCGATATGCTTATCGATGCTACGTCTGGACATAGAATGATTAGCTTTCTTGATGGTAATGCTGGTTACAATCAAATATTTATGGCCAAAGAGGATATATCCAAAACAGCTTTTATATGTCCAGGCTTTGTTGGTTTGTGTGAGTGGATTGTTATGACTTTTGGTTTGAAGAATGCTGGTGCTACTTATCAAAGGGCGATGAATTTGATCTTCCATGATTTGCTTGGTATTATCTTAGAAGTTTATATCGATGATATTGTTGTTAAATCGGCTGGAAGTGTTTCTCATTTGGCCGATTTGAGACTTGCATTTGAAAGAATGCGTCGGTATGGTTTGAAGATGAATCCACTCAAGTGTGCTTTTGGTGTGTTGGCTGGGAAGTTTTTGGGCTTCATAGTTCATGAAAATGGAATAGAAATTGATCCAAAGAAGGCAAGTTGCAGACGCCTAGTTCTAAGAAAGAGTTGCAGAAATTCTTGGGCAAGGTGAATTACTTGAGAAGATTTATTTGCAATTTGTCGGGAAAGGTGAATGCTTTTACTCCTTTGCTTCGGTTGAAAGATGATGCTGAATTTACTTGGGGGGCAAAACAGCAAGGGGCGTTTGAAGAGATCAAGCATTATTTATCTTCGCCTCCGGTTCTTCGGGCACCTAGGAGAGGGGTTCCTTTTAAATTATATACTGCGGCCGAAGAAAGTGTTATTGGGGCTGTTTTGATCCAAGAGACCGAAGGGAAGGAATATATTATTTCATATGCAAGTAGAAGATTATTGGACGCCGAAACAAGGTATGCTTTCATTGAAAAGTTATGCTTATCATTGTATAATGCTTGTACAAAGTTGAGGCATTATTTGTTATTAAATACTTGCATAGTTGCTAGTCAAGCCGACATAATTAAATACATGTTGCATAGACCTATATTAAGTGGTAGAATCGGCAAATGGGCTTATGCTTTAATTGAATATGATTTAGTCTTTGGGCCATTGAAATCTATGAAAGGACAAATCGTTGCCGATTTTATTGTTGAACATAGGATTGGTGAACATCTTGAATTAAATATCAGCTATATTACTTTTTCTCCATGGAAATGACATTTTGATGGATCGGTTTGCAAAAGTGGTTGTAGAGTTGGTGTTATTCTTATTTCCCCAAACGGTGTTGTTTTTGAGGCTCTTAACCGATTAGATCATAAGTGCACTAATAACCAAACCGAATATGAAGCTTTATTATTCGGGTTGGAGATGTTATATGACATGTGAGTAAAACATGTAGAAGCATATGGTGATTCTCTTTTGGTAGTTCAGCAAGTATCTAAAGTTTGTAAATGTTTGGATGGTTTTTTGAATGCTTATCTTGATAAGTGTTTGGATATTATATCTTGCTTTGATGAATTTGTCATTTATCATTTACCAAGAGAAGAGAATCCTAGAGCTAATGCGTTGGCGCAGCAAGCACCAAGCTATAATGTTCAGAAAAAAAATTTTCATGAAAAGAGGCCGATATTTCGAGAAGCCAACGTTTCTGCTCTGGAACAGGCGGTTCGACCGCCTGTTACAGCCGGTCTGACCGGCACGGCCGGTCTAACCGCCAGTACAGGTGGTCTGACCGCCTGCACCTCTGAAAATACCGATTCGGCTGTTAATGATTTTCAATCTATTGTGGCCGATGCTGGTGATTGGAGGGAGCATCTGGTGAAGTATTTGCAGGATACTAGTAGGTCAGTGGATCAAAAAGTCCGACGATGGGCTTTCAAGTTTACTTTGATTGATGGTGAACTATATCGTCGGACCACGGATGGATTGCTTTTGAAATGTTTAGATCCTGATCAAGCTAGATTAGCTATGGCAGAGGTTCATGAAGAAATTTGTGGTACACATCAATCGGCTCGAACGATGAAGTGGCTCCTTAGACGGGCTTGTTTTTATTGGCCTACGATGATAGCCGATTGTTTTCGTTACTACAAAGGATGTGAAGAGTGTCAAAAGTTCGGGGATATTCAGACTGCACCTGCTGCATTGATGCATCCAATCATTAAGCCATGACCTTTTAGAGGATGGGGTTTAGATTTTGTTGGTAAGATTCATCCTCCTTCATCCAAGGGTCATTGTTTTGTGATTGTGGCTACTGATTATTTTACCAAGTGGACTAAAGCAATTCCCCTCAAGAACATGACACATAGAGAGGTGATTGAGTTTGTTACTGAGCATATTATTCATAGATTTGGGATTCCTCAAACATTGACGATAGATCAAGGGACGTCGTTTATTTCTAAAGAGGTACGTGAGCTTGTTGGATCCTATGGTATTAAATTGCTCAATTCATCTCCGTATTATGCTCAAGCCAATGGTCAAGCCTAGTCTAGCAATAAGATTTTGATCAAGCTCATAAAGAAGAAGATTGAAGATCATCCTAAGCGGTGGCATGAGGTATTATCTGAAGCATTATGGACGCATCGTATTTCTAGACATGGTGCTGCTAAGGTTACTCCATTTGAGCTCGTCTATGGTCAAGAGGCCGTTTTGCCCGTCGAGGTAAATCTGGCTACTTATTGATTGGCTAAGCAAAATGATCTTGATGCTAGTACATATTGTGCTTTGATGATGGATAATATTGATGATGTGACCGACAAGCGTTTGGAGGCCTTAGAGGAGATTGAAAAAGATAAAAGAAGAGTGGCTCGAGCATATAACAAGAATGTAAAACTCAAATCCTTTCAAGTTGGTGATTTGGTTTGGAAGACTATTTTGCCTATAGGAATAAAGAGCAACAAATTTGGTAAATGGTCGCCGAATTGGGAAGGACCATATCGTATTGTGAAGGTTTGTTATGGGAATTCCTATGTGGTGGAGACTTTGCAAGGATTTCAGTTGCCAAGAGCGCTCAATGGGAAGTACTTAAGGAAATATCATCCAAGTGTTTGGCAACATGCTTGAAAGGATATGGCCGATATGTGATATCTCCCTTGGGGGAAAAAGGGCCGACAATAGAGGGTCGCCCTTAGTCTGATTAAATGTTTTGTGGTAAACAAAGTTTTACCAAAAAACAGGGGGGCATATGTGGACGACCAAAAATGGCTTAAAGCCGATCAGGCTGGGACAGCCGGTCTAGACCGCTTGTACATGCGGTTAGACCGGCTGGGCCCTGTAGCCGATCTGGCAATGTGCCAGGCGGTCTAACCGCCTGTCGCAGGCGGTCTGACCGCCTGTCCCTGAGTCCGAGCAGAATCAGGTTTTTGCATGTTTTTAGATCTGTACAAGGACTTCCTTGCGGGGCAAGACCTCCCCACCCTATAAATATAAAGGGTCGTGGCCGATTGAGGACCTCTACCCAATCGTACAAAAAATTGTCTTACTTTTTATCTCCAAACCCTTGCTTTTCCAACCCTTTTGCTTTCCTTCTTTGTCTCCGAGACGTTTTAGGACGTTCTAAGTGGCCTTGCCGACCTTAGAACAACCCTAGGTTTGCAGCCTCAGATGGGGTCCCTCCCAAGGTTGTGATCGTAGGCTTTCGCGGCGCCTCTGCTACAGGCGGTCTAACCGGCTACTCTCAGGAGCTCCGGCGAGGAGAATTCGACGACCGCGCGATCTAGCACTTTCGTGTGTTGACCAGAAGTGCGTCAACATAACCCTTAAGTCGCTACGTTGATTCCTATATGGACTGAAGACTCTAAGAGCTTTATTAGTCCTGGTTGGTGATTTCAAGTGGGACTAATGGGTTCTGCACGGGTTAGTTCAAAAGTATAGCATATCTTAGTCAACGACAAGTGTTGTATAGGTGGGATGGTAAGGAAGGTACGTGCAAGGCTAGAGACCATATGGATTCGAACCACATAGACTTCACACACGTCCATGTACACATAAATAAATCAGGTAATTTGTGACTATAGGGGACTATAGGGGCTTCTTAGTAGTGGTAGAACTTTGGATACATTATGCCATCGGAGATGATCCTCGATTTTAAGGAACTTGACTACATACTTCTAATAACGGTTCTTCCTGTTTCATGAAATTAAAAGCTCAACCATCCATTTCAGGGACAAACCCAATAGGGGAATGTAAAAACTGAGACAAATCTTCATTTCCCCGATTCCCTCTGTGATATATCACTTTCCTCCTTTTCTTCTAGAAATGTCGGAACATATAATTCATCAACAATAGAAGAAACATTCGTTTCAGTGGGATGAAAAATACATCCATCTTAATTTTTACCTTTTTCAAGAGAAGAGACTTTCCATCCCGACACTTTAGTCTCGGTTGTCTTTGGACCCTGGACCAAAGCTTCCATAATCCCGGGTTAAAAAAGAAACGACCAAGACTGAACCAAAATCAATTTCATAGTCCGTGGAAAGGCCTTTAGTCCCGGTTCAACACCAACAAGGGCTAAAGGCTCTGAGGGATTTCGTCCAAGTTGATGATTCAAGCTTGGATTAAATGGTTCTCCACGAGTTAGTTCAAAAGTATAGCATATCCAAGTCATCCACAAGTGTTGTGTAGGTGGGGTGTTAACGAAGGTATGCGTGAGGCCTGAGGTCATCGGTTCGAACCCCGTGGATAGGCACATGCATTTACGCATGACTAAATGTTAGTTCCCACAGTAGTGGTAGAACTGTGCATACACTAAGCCATGGGAGATGATCCTAAATTTTTTAGGGGCTTGTAATAATGGTTCTTCCTGTTTCATGAAACTAAAAGCTCCATCTCCCCGTCGGAGGTTATTATCGCACAAGGAAAAGGTTGTGACAATTTACGTCCTTGTTGCATTTTCTTTGGTGCTCATTATCTGCATTGGCGCCTTGGTTTGGCTCCTGCAAAGAAACCGCCATAACATGCAAAATAGCCTGCAACGGCAGCAAGAACTATGTATGTTTAACGAAGAGCCCCAAGTTCTAGACGTGTTGAATGATGAGTCCCAGGAAGTTGAGTTGTATCAAGGGAATGTACCGAGGCAGTTCAAGTACAGTGAGTTAGCTGTTGCCACTGGGGAATTCAGTGACAAGAAAAAGCTCGGTGAAGGAGGATTCGGGTCAGTGTATCGCGGACACTTGAAGGATATGAACCTTCATGTTGCCATAAAAAGAGTGTCAAAAAAGTCTTGGCAAGGCAAAAAGGAGTACGAATCTGAAGTGAAAATCATTAGTCGCCTGAGGCACTCGAACCTTGTGCAGCTCATTGGCTGGTGCCATGATGAAGGGGAGTTCTTACTTGTGTACGAGCTCCTGCCGAACTGCAGTCTCGACGCTCATATTCATAGCATGAGCACTGTACTATCATGGCCAGTGAGGTAGAACAAATACACACATCTCTAGTTTGCTTTCCGTCAATATTTAAACAGAATACTTATGTCTGCTGTCTTGCCTACTGTATTCAGGAAAGAGATCATACTCGGAATTTGTTCCGCACTTCAGTACTTGCATCAGGAATGGGAACAATGTGTTCTCAACCGTGACATCAAGCCAAGCAATGTTATGTTGGATGAATCCTTCAATCCTAAACTTGGCGAATTTGGACTTGCGAGGCTTGTGATCCACGGCCAGATGTCACGCACAACCGTGCTTTCCGGTACAATGGGGTACATAGATCCTGAGTGCTGGCACACCGGAAGATATAGTACAGAATCCGACGTCTACAGCTTTGGAGTTGTGGTTCTCGAGATCATTTGTAGTCGGCAGCCAATCATTTGTGAAGTGGGTCTGGGACCTATATGGGCATGGACAGATCATCAACGCAGCTGACGTGAACCTCAACGGTGAGTTTGACGGCCTAGAGGTGCAACGCGTGATGGTCACAGCGCTCTGGTGCACCCACCCTGACCGCAGCCTTAGGTTCTCGATCAGACAGGCAATGAACATCCTGCGGCTAGAGGAGCCGTTGCCACAGCTCCCAGCAAAGATGCCAGTTGCGACATTCACAGCACCACTTGATAGCATGCCGTCATCTGAAGCTGTGAGTAACAGCAGCAGCACTCCGAGTACCAACATGATGAATGAGATCTCCTCATTATTGAGATAACTGGTATAAAGGATTGAAAAGGTATCTTAGATATTTGTAGTTCCACCGGAATGTTTGGCAATGTACGTAGGGCCATACTAAAGTTATCTAGGCTCTGGTGCGAAACAAAAAAAAGACCTTACATTTACAAAATGCAATAGATCAACATGTGTAGATTTGGTAATGTAACTCAAGACTGATGATGCCTGCTTTGCTTCTTGCACTTTTTCATCACTGGAATCATGCTTTCTAACTAATAAACAGCAAGTACATGACAAAGTAATAGGCTTCACTTTTCAATTATTCAAAGCAAATGAAAGCCAAACCAAGAATTAAGATATACATCAATGCAAGGTCTTGTGCTTGTGATAAAGAATGTTGCCAAATAAAAAAAAGATGAGAGATTGATTGAACGATAGGGCTGTATGACCAAGGTGACAGCACTAATACGTCGTATTTGACAGTACTTCGAAGCTGGCAACTGCGGCAATTGGTAGCTCTAATTCCAAACTTGCTTCAGTGCCGTCGGCGGTGGTGTCCATGGACGGCTTCCGCGTTAGCGGCTCTCGCGTCGACTCGTCAAGCTGTATATTGCGGCGAAGGTGAGGGAGTCTCTGTAGCTTCTCGGGGCGAGGCCGTTTTGTTGAGTACTATAGGCAGCTGGCTTCGTAGGCTTTGAAAATAATTTGTGGGACACGAGTGCTAATAATCGCATGCTACACTGTGCAACCGATGGCCCTAAGTGTACGGTGCCGGTAGTAATGTCAGTCACCAGGACGTCCGATCAATTATGTACACTACAACAAAGCATGCCTTCCAAGGCGTTTTGCTAGTGGCATAATTGGAAAACGCCTTTGTTCCTCTAATGCTAAGGCATTTTTTAAAATTGCCTAGTTACATGAACCATTTAAGGCCATTTTCTGTAAAGAGCCTAAGAAGCAGGGTCCTTTGATGGTGATTTTCTAAAAGGCCTTTACATAGAGGCGTTTTTTTCTTAAATGCTACACAAAAAAAGAAGGCATCCTTTTCATAGATGCCATCAAAAGACTGGTGCACACTTATTCAAAACAAGCCCCGTATCATCTCTTAATAAGAACATAACCCTTCCACCTCATGTCATTTGCAACTTGGTCCAGAAAAGCAACAGGCTCCTCTCGTGAACACAGAAGGGGAAAAACAAAACCAATTTCAGATCCGCGTTAGCGGTAGGGCTCGGCAGCTCCGGCATGGTGATCCTCCGCCCAAATTCTCCATCAAGCCCCCGCCAGGTTTGTTGCGACCACTCAATCTTGACATACTGTACCCGCCGACATGAGTTTGCTCTCCTTGACGCCGTCAATCTCCCCACACCTGCTGCAGCCAAGGTCTTCATGGGCACCACCACATTCTTCTACCTCACTACCCCCGATGCCAACTAAGTCTCTGTCCCCAATGAAGGCAAGCTTCCCGTCTGTGCCACCAATCTTCCTGTCACAGTGATCTCATTGGCTGCATTGCAGGTGACGATCCCTCCCTTTATTTTTATCTCATCCTTGGTGTCGCTATGTGTTGAATAAGTCCTAATCCCATAACTGATGTTGTTTTGTTTTGTCTAAAATTGTATTGTTGTGCAACTATAAGTTCCAAATTCCTTGGAGATTTAATTATTTTCAACATTTGTTCGGTATTGTTTGCTAGTTTAGTTAGATGTGTATACAGAAATTAATGATTTAATGTTTGATTAAGTTGCATGGGATTAGTGCTGATAGATATTTTTGTTTGCAACGCTGTTTGTTCTCTTTTGGGTATAGCTATTGACAAGGCATGGATGAGAGCACCTAGGTAATAACTAGTCGCAAAGTACTTGCCAAATTTAAAGTTAGCTAATAGGTCAATCTAAACATTATTGTTCACCAATCTATGATAGGTCCAAAGATGAGTATTGTGGAGGAGCTAAAAGGTTCATAGAATTTGCCTTTTCAAAGTTCAAGGAACACAATAGGATCCTTTGCCCTTGTATGATTTGCCGAAGTGCTTACTGGTTTGAGAAATAAGTTCTAGATCACTTGGTTTCTGATTGGTTCCTAGCTAGGGTACAATTCATGGATTCATCATGGAGAGGGCATGTGGTCATCTGATCTTGCTATTACCTCAAGTTCTCATTGTGAAGATGGGAGATGTAGCAATGATGGAGAGGACATGTGGTCATTTCATCCAGCTGTTGCCTCAAGTTCACAATGGGAAGATGGCAGAGCTCAATGATGAAATAGACAAGATCCTCTTGGAGGGGTTTGGGGATCTATGACACTTGTGCTCTTGGGGCGGATGAGAGGTTGAAGGAGGAGTTAGATGTTGATCCTAAAACATATTAAAAGTTAGTCAATGATGCCAGTAACGAACTACATATCTGGCTGTAAGTTTTTAAATCCGCAGTTTGTTGTTAGGCTTCTTAACATAAAGCATATTAGTTAAAGTCTTGAATTTCATCATGCTCTTCTTGGTTAAACGTGATCATTCATGTAGTTTGTGTTTCCCCTGTTTCATGTATACTCTGCTTTTTTTATGAATAGACAAAGGAAAAAAGTCCATTTTTTACCATTGAACTATCAACCTGGTTTGATTTTGGCCACTCAACTCTATTCAATTATCATAACCATCACATTTGGCGATATAACTGTTTCATTAGTTGTTTTCCTGAGTGGACCACCAGACCCGTATGTCAGCATCATCTTCTTCCTCAACCCTCTTCCAAAAAAGTAGAAATTCCCCTCAGACACCTAGAGCACCTTCTCCCAACCCCTGTTCATTCTGCTTCTCTCCAACCTCTAGTCCTTGCCGCCGCTGTACAAGCAAGCAATCGACTGCCTCTCCTAAGTCGCATACCCACGGGCACAAATTTGATGTGCTAATCACGGTCTCAGATCCAGCATTACAGCAAGTAGGTCACACTGTCTTCAGTCAAGCGTGGTTCATGGTGTCCGGTGCAGGCAGTGGCGAATCTAGAAAACGTATGTAGGGGGTGAAATATAAGAGCGAAACTCCAAGGTATCTTGTATAAGACCAACATTACCATGTCACAAAATTTTACATCAAGCAAATAAAGTAATTAGGAAATTTAAATCATGAAAAGTGAACTATATGCAGATGAAACAATACAAATTAGAGATGAGCCCAAATTATTCATGAAAGAATTTAAATTATCAGATTGTCCAAGATCATCCATTTACCCATTAAATAGATAATTAAATTATGGACATTTGGACAAGTAAATACGCACACAAATAGTTGATCGATAGACAAGCAAGAGGAAAAAGAAAGGGCCCGCTAGGGCGACTGATGTAGTTGGGCTGTCGGTTGGCTTTGGTGGGCTGGTGGACTTTGACATCTGGGCTAGTTTTGCTAGGTAAAGAAAATTGGCAGTCTCAAAAGCCCAACTGGGAGCCGCTCGATGGATGCCGACTCGTCTTCGACCTTGCCTCGCCGACTCATCTTCGACCTCACCTTCGCTCAGCGCTCGGCCTCCTTTCCTTCTTCCCATGGCAGAAAAATTTAGGGGGGGCTCCACGGGATCTTTGGCAGTAAGGGAGGCTCGAGACCCACCCGCACCACCGGTAGAATCGGCACTGGGTGCCGGTACCCGTGTGCAAGGTGTCGAGGCGGACTATTGTAGGTCTATGGCCTCCCACCGTTAGCTCCAGCCGCGGCCACAAGAACATTAGAAGGGATGAGTATGTAGGTGTGCTCGTGGTTCTTCTCAATGCTACTGACCTTCATCGACTCTTGCTCCGCGTCCCAATGAAAGGGAGTTCTAAGCCACATTCAGAGTGATTTTGCGTCTTTCGGTAGCGTTGACGTAAAAATCGGGAAAGGTCTTCACGTACTAGCAAACGAAATCACTTGTGACCGTGGATGCAGGGCGTGCCAGTCAATCTGACCTGTTGATTGACAAGCAAATCGGATGTTAGATAACACAACAAAATCGGCTGGGGTTGCGATTTAGCAGTGAAGATAAAATCGGCAGTGAATTCCGATCTACGATAATATACCGGCTAGGTCAGCCGATCCGATGCGAAGTAGAGTAAGATTACTAAAAAGTAACCTACTAAGCTAAGCAGAGCAACACTTAGAATAGATCTAAACGGCATTAACAGATCAGATGATAAAGAGTAGATAAAAGCCGAATAAAGCTGATTCTAAGCCGGATAAATGTTGAATAAAACCTAAACGAAGCAACAGCGATGCGCTGGCTGCTAAAGCTTGGATCTTACTCAGTAATACGGGACGTATAGGCAAGCCTTGAGATCTGATCACCCTCGATGTGCCCAAAAAAACTCACAAAAAATAAGAAGACGAAGTCGTCGACATTGTAAGAAAAAGTAGATGCAAAAATGTGTAAAAGTTTTGTTGTTGTTGGTGTGTACTGGCCTTTCATGACCACGTAGGGCCGCTATTTATACCCTGATAGCTACGACTCCTAGCCGATTATGGCAACATTACTTGACACAAAAGAAAAGACTTTTTACAAACTTCTACGATCCGGACTGTAGAATAACCGACTCTCTCGGCCCATCTTTAAGCATTGACCGGTGGTCTTCTCCACCCAGGTTTCTCCACGTTATCAATCCCTTCCACTGACTCCGACTCTGGTTCAAATACGACTCTTTAGCTGCGTCAACTCCTCCATCGGACTCTGATTTCGATTTGAATTAACCTTTCCTTCCTACCTTTCTCGTATTCTGATTCCAATTTCTGCTTCATTTGACACCTAGGCAAGCCTGTCAAAATCCGGTGTCCAACAGGTAGTCATTGCCGAGGAGTAACAGAGCAGCTTAGATTCAACGGGCAGAGGAAAAATAGAGCACTGTTTGCCATTGCCCCGCTGTCACCCACCTCTGCAGCCCATACATTGTTGCCCATCGGAGGTTAGAGCTAGCTATCGCCATCAAGAATATGGGAGATGACGAGATTGAGATGACTGAAGGAAGATGAAGAAGGAACACAGGATGATATAAGAGATCCACTATATTTTTCTTTTATTTGTTAATTTTTTTTTTGTGATGACTCATCCCACCTTTGCCAATGTGTCCTATTAGAAATCCAGAGAAGCGTGTTTTTACCTCTTTCGTCTCAAATTTAGTGGATCTGTAACGACATGCACTTCAGGTGTGGATTACACGATGATGAAGATCAGCGGCCATTGTGGGGAGCATCAACGATATGGCCCTTTACCCCTTGAACTGGTGGTAGTTTTTTAACCTCTGCCCAAAACGTATATTTGGATCATTCAGTTAAAAACATTATCATAGAAGAAAGTGAACAACATTGTGCCTTTGTTGGCTCGGCCACACGGCGCTCGTCAGCGAACATCCCTTGTGTGGAAATTTTGCCATGTGTTGGTCACCAGGCACACGGCAAACACAGTCTTTTGCTGTGTGCCCTTGTTACACACGGCAAAGTCTAACGGCCGGTGCTGGCCGCTGAGACTATCAGCCGGCCATCATCTGTGTCGTGTGCCTCGTCTTTGCGGTGTGCTTCTGATAGGTGCACATGGCAAAGAGCTTGTTTGCCATGTGCCCAAAATAGCCAAATGCTCGGACACACCACAAACTAGGAGTTTCCAGTACTGAACTCCACCATAGAGTTGAACCTTCTGTTGTGTTAAATCTCTGTACAGCTCGTCCTGCAGCTATTGCCCCGAAATTTGCACGCAGAAAATTTTTTATGGTAAGTGCTGTTGTGTTAATCTGTCAACATCCGTCTGTGAGGCTTCACTCATACAATCTGCAGCAAGTCAATGGAGGGGTTTTCGACTCCTTGTTTCATTGCACAAGTGCACAACATTTGTGTCTCTCCCAATGCCTCGCATTCCCTCTGTTCAGACAGACAATTGGGGGTTCTTTGATTGGGCTGGTCAGGTCTTTCCTCATTTTGCTCTTTGCTCCTTTTCGGAGCTAGGAGTATGAAAACGTGTACCTATAGCCCAATAAGTGATACACATCCAATTATTACGATCTCATGGAACAGTTCACTGCTGCTACGGAGACATAATATCTCTGTGATGGCATCTGACAAGCATTAATTTTAGCAGCTACAAGGCAGCCGGAGACGAGCGCAGCCACGACGAGGGACTATAATATCAGCATAGTTTTGGTTATATTTCTAAATATCTGGTGTTTTCACATGTGAAGGTATTTGGGTAAAAGAGACCTAAAGTTGGAATTCGATCGCGGTTGTTAGATTAAGTGCAATTTTGGGAAGCAGCATACCTTTTTCATTCTCTTCTGGGTTCAATTGATCAAGATTACATTAGATTGTTTTCTACGGAATCAGCCTTACGTGACTATGGTGACTGAAAACATATGCAGCTTTTCGTTAGAGAGCTTGAGCCAGGTTGCACAGCAATGTTACTTCGGCCTTGTTTAGATCGCCAACTTTCGCCAACTTATTTTGCCAACTTGTCACATCGAATGTTTGGACACTAATTAGGAGTATTAAACATAGGTATAAAAATAAATTAATTACATAGATGGACTCCACATCGTGAGACGAATCTATTAAGCCTAATTAATTCGTCATTAGACACTATCGTGCTACAGTAACCCGTCATTAAAAATGCACTAATGACGGCACATATTAGGCTTAATAGATTCGTCTTGCGATGTAGAGTCCATCTGTGTAATTAGTTTTATAATTAGTCTATATTTAGTACTCCTAATTAGTGTCAAAAGGATGGATGTGACATTTCGCCAACTTTCACCAACTCATCTAAACAGGGCCTTCTTTCGTTACTGACTCTGTCAGGCTTGGCTTCTGTACCACTAGTCTTCAACTCCACAGGTTAGGATATGAATCTATCGTGGTTTGTTTAAACACAATCGTTCCTGTAATTTGCTTTTCCACGGTTGACCTGTAATATATTCTACTCCAAAATATGGTCAGTGGTACCTCTGTTTACAGAATTCTGCTTTGACAGATGGAAATGAACACAATGGCCGATGGCTGTCAAATATGCCTAGTGGAACCCCAGATATTATACTTTATTTCCCGTTTTTATATAAAAAATGCAAAGCATCCTTGTCATGCTTTGGAGGTTTTTTTTCGTGAAGATGGTCCACGACATCTTTTAGGTATCTCCTTGGTGCTCGCTTTGGGATATTAGCATCCAGAACGTTGCCTTTTCTCCCCTTACATTGGCCGTAGATGTTGCACATGACACCAGTTTGTGAAGCTTTACAGTTTGCACCATCACCGCTCTATTTGTTGGATTAGTTTAGATTTATTTGTATAGTAACAATGGGAAAATTGGTTACGTGGCATTGAATGATCACCGTTTTAGAAAATATAACATCGAATCGATTCGGTACACTTTAATACCACTGAAAGGTCATGCCGTTAAGAAATTTACCATTCCATAACATTTTCCATCCAACAAACCATCTTCTTTGTTAAATTGTTTCACCTCTGCCCTGATCCGTTCCACAGCCTGGCATAGAGGCCCTGCTGCTGGTAGAACAAACCCCGCTGCACACGCCTAAATCATAGCTAGTTTCTATTCAGATGAATCGGGTTACACCTAGTGGCGAAGCTGCTTTACCATGCTAGGCTACAATTTAAGCCCAGTAAAAAAACACTGACGGCTCGTGTCGTGTTAATCCCCCCCCCCTCTTTTTTTTTTAACCCTCTCAGAGGGAACCATACAGCTGTAGCATCTGTTCTTTATACGAACACCTCAACACACACCAACACCACCCCTACATACAAGCTCAGACCTACAACCACCCCTACATACAAGCTCAGACCTACAACCACCCCTACATACAAGCTCAGACCTACAACTATACGCACCTCAACACACACCAACACCACCCCTACATACAAGCTCAGACCTACAACTATACGCAGACCTACAACTATACGCAGCCTATGAAGATCGCGTCCTATGAGAGATCACCAGAATTCTCCGATCCTGATGTACGGCGGGACGTCGTTCTACCATTGTGGCTCCACGCGCGAGAGGGTACTGCATGATTTCTGGGATAAACCCTGGTCACGGGATTATTTCATGGAGCCTACTGCTCCGGTGAGGCACGCGGGCTGCGAGTCCCGGAGCTCGAACTCGCGCGGGCACGCATGCACCGAGGCGTCCTGGCCAACTGCGCTAAGCGCAGTCGTCCAATCTCTCCCCCGTTCATTGTGCAGCTTCTCTCCTGAAATATACTGTTTGTCAGATCCATCACGGAGCTCAAGCAACAAGTTCCCATAGGCAGTATTTGCAAATTTCCCAATGCCTCCTAATCCCTCGGTCCAACAAACCATCGAGGGCTCTTTGTTACGGGTTGCTCCGATCTCTATTCAACTTTCTCTGATTCGTAGCCTAGGAAAGGGCAGTACGAAATTACAGCATAAGAAACCAAAACAGGAGCTGCACGACTTTCTCTGCGCTGTTTAGTTTGGTTGGGATGGAATAGCATCCAATTTTTTATGGGCCTAAGGAAGAGTTTGCTGCTAGCTATAAAAGAGAAACCGTGTAATGGGAACCTGTACATTATCAAACAATATTACTTATATCAGTCCTTTTAAGATTGGCGCTACACTGTTGACGTGAGCCCATAAAGGCTTTTAAATGAAATGGGTTTTATTAGTAAATTTATCTGGATATAATTTTTTTACATTCGTATGAAAAACTATATTTGTGACAACTGTTTTGAATTCATACCAAAGCATTATAGCGGACAACGTGCGTGTTGTCTTACATCCATCAAGCCCTGGGTTTCAGGAACTGCTCATGTAGGGGCCGCAGCGTGCCTCTGCAGTGCTGTCAATGTAGGTTCGCAGGAGTGACGGCGGCGATGACACGTTTTGGCTACCACGACCCTGGCTACGGTCATGGAACGATAAGCTCCGCGTTTTGTGCACGATGTGTTCGGTAATACCTGGTGAAGGCATTATGTGGCAGGGCAGATGACAGTAGCTCATATGGACGCTGCAACATTCCTGTGAAATAATGTTTAAATAAACATACTGGAACATGTTCAAGGAGAAGATAGTGCATTTTTTTTACAAAGAAACATTACATAAATAGAGGGTCTCGAACTCAACTAGAAGAAATTTAACTATCATATAAACAAAGGGGTCTCGGTCCCTCAACAGGTCAACTTTCGTAAATTGCTTTTAGCCCTGACCTGGTGCTCCACCTACATCGGATCCATAGTTTTGCCTTCAAATTCTTTGTTCCTCTCTTCCCAAATGTTGGAAAAGAACATTGTACAAAGTGCGCTCTTGTCTCTTTGGACAACGTGTTCTGCTCCACTAGTTCCTAGGTCGCCCCAAACAGGCCTGGTCTTTCTCCAAGACAACTTTTATATATATGTCCGTGTGACTGAAGGATCGGATCGTATTAATGCCCTGGGCACCAGAAACCGATGCCCTGCGCGTTTCTGCTCAGTTGCTTCATCACCTCTGAATTATCACGCTTTTTTCGTCTTGGACCACGAAACCACATCCACTTGCTGGACAGAATGAACATCGCAGGGCGAAGGAGATGGCCGAACAGTGACAACACTTGGACACAAGCGGCAGTCAATTTCCTAGTGCCTTCCATTCCTACGGGAGTAGATATATGTTTTTTTTCTTGTTTTCCCACAACTGTATTCATTCCCCCAAGTCATATTATTTGGCTTTCGCATGAAGGTTGTAGCAAATCAGGTGAGAGGGAAAAAACATACTATCAAATGTGGAGTGTATATAGTAACACTCAGAAAGCGTAATGTATTGGTTGGTTAGATTGACGTATCATGTTTGTTACTAGTAACAAAGTTTGGTGCTTCCATTTATTCATCAATAAGTAGCATTCACTACCTATATCAGTTTCAGTACAAAGACATTTGGCAGCACGGAACCTTAGAACAAAATAACAATTTACTGGAACTTATCATTGCATAGTACGCTAAGCATGAGGGAGGTGTTCCTATCATATATAGTGACAGAGGTGGCGCAGACTGGCAGTAGAGAAACATGAAAAATAAGAATAATAAAACGCAAAATGGGCTGGAAGGTCTCCACCCCACCGTATTTCATTGTCAAGAGGAAGCAAACCGTCTTAAAAACTACCCTAACACGGGTGAAGGGAACTTTTTTGCTGTGCAGCATCCAGGATTAATATAGGCTCCTGGGTGCGTGTTGCACTCTCACTGCTGGATTCTTTACCACTAAAGAGGTGTTTGGTTGGTACAATGGTAATGCAAATGTAAAGGAAATGAGATACACTGTAATGGGTGGTGGAATGGGTGATCACTCTCTTTGTTTGGTTGCACAACGATAACGTTTTCAGATAGCAACATTGTTGTGAGCATGTTGATTACAGTGGGGGAGAAGGGATAACAATTTTGTATAGGCAAGGGATTCAATTGCAGCATTAATTAATTCTAGAGGACTGCAAACAAACACTTGTAATGTAATGTGTTACCTTCCATAATCAAATTACGTTACAATTGTGTGAACGAAACACCAAACTACATACTTGTTATTCAACCTAGCAGCACAGACCATGTCTAAGTTTATACTTTATAATTCTTACAATTTTTCTCGTTATTCAACCTAACATAACAGACCCGCGCATTATTCCAATCGAGTTTGTGCTTGCCATACTTAACTTGTTGCAACCGTTCTCAGTTCTTGTGACATGAACAGGAAGTTAAACAGTACGACATGCATGGCTTGTACCAGTAGTATGCACTTTTGTGGAAACCTATTTCATATTTGAATCATCCGTGATCCATGCAGTTTTTCTCAATTTCGACCGTTTGGAGTTCTAGACGAGCAAAATGCCAAAATTTTATTAAACTATTGAATGAGTTCTTAACGATATGTTATTTTCCTGCACCTTAAATTCCTCATAAATGCGTCTAAATTGTTGCTGTAGCTTTCTATTTGATTGTGTAGCTTTTATGTAGCTGAATAGTGAACTCGTGAAGTGTGGAAGGTAATTAAATTGGTGATAATATACACTAGTAGTCGCCATTGCATAGTACTACACTGGTTCTTACTCTTCCACGCTCCTATGAAAGAGTTTGCCATTTAAGAGTCAGTTGGGAAGGGTCCAGCACCAGTGACTTGAATAAATAAATAAAATATACTTGATTTTTCTGTCTCGATTCTTTTTACTGTGGATTCATCGAAGAGTAATGGGATCTGCATCGTATTTGTTGGCAAATACATCAGGCGATGATGATCTAGCCATGAATGTGATTAGTTAAAATTTGAACTAACCAACGTCAAAAAAAAAAAAAGCAGAGTTTGCGCACATCATGGCCTTTTCTGCCACTGCATGGACAGTAGAGTTGCTCCAGCAGCCAGTTAAGCATTAACCCACTTTCGTCTGCTATATAGTATATACTAAACTTCATATGCTAGTGTCTCTGCATAGCACATTTGCCTCTTCTTCGATGCCTCCTAATCCCTCGGTTTAACACATACAAGAGGGTTCTATGCTCCAGTTTAGTCGGATCTTTCCTTCATCTTTTTTCTGATTCGAAGCCAAGAGTAGGGCAATGTTTACTTATATATAGCTATAGAAGTAATAACAACACATGTTTTCCGACATGTGTACCTGCATCCAGCTTTTGGTCATCTTCTTGAAGAGGATATGGCAGAAAGGTTGCATGGACTGGGGCATCGGCAAGTGCGGCAATATGGCCATATATACGACAGCTAGCAGCCTCTATCACCACTGCTACCTTCGACAATGGACGAGTCCTTGCGCAATGGAAGGAATGAGGAACAGCTTCCAATGGAGACAGAATCTCATTAGTACTCTGTATGAATATTTTTTTTGGAATGACTATTTTTAGGATGGGTCAAAATTGTAACCTTTCTAGAAATCCTTATGCATATTATAACAAGGCACCTACCCCAAATAAATGCCATTTTTAGGGTAGATGGGGATGTGGCTCACCTTGAATAAATTATCTGAGGCTGGTCACCCTCCTGAAAATGGATGTAGATGCAATTACTATACGTGATTTGGCCACCTACCCTGACAATAGGTTTTGACACTACTGGAGAACATAGCTTTAGTATCGGGCGCAAACCCGGTTTAGTATTGGTTACGCGCCCGGTACCGAGCTCTCGGTTAATGGGCAGCCCATTAGTACCGGTTAATGCGCAGCGTTGGGCAGACCTGGGGCTCGAGTGACGGTAGGCCAGGAGTGTGGGCACGCCGGCGACCGGAGCTACAACAAGAGGCGGGTCCGCCGGCGGCGGCGGATGTAGCTCTGGGAGAGAGGGGGCAGAGGAGAGAGAGAAGAGAGATTCAAATGAATTTGAATTGGTGGGATGGCTGGATGGGCAAGAGAGGGTGTACTAGTGGAAGCCTATAGGCTCCCAATATATATACTCTATATATATATATATATATCTGTGTGTGCGTGTGCATAACCCGACGTATTACATACATAAGTCATATATCGAAACATTCAAAATTACGGCCACGCTTTGTCTTTGTCTTGGATTCCTACGTCCGGTTGGTAGAAGGATCCACCATTGTGGAATTCGCCTTTACCGTCAATGACCTCGTCTATCAGGAATCCGCAAAGTTGTTCTTGTATGGCCTTGACTCTGTCCGTAGGGAGGAGGCATTCTTCCATACACCATTGCTGTCAGATTAAAAAAATATATTAAATATATCGATATACAAGTCTTATGATTGAATTTAATCATATGCCTAACATACCTCGAATTTATCTGGCTTCATTGCGCCCGTCGGTCATACAAATCGGTGAATAGACTCACACACATAGTAGCCACACACGTTATTCCCGTGCTCCTGTCTCATACAGGTTATTGCGTATAAACAGATATCACTAATGACGCTAAATGTAATAATTGAGTTGTTACCGGAAAGTCTAGCTTGATATGGAGTTGCTCCTTAAATGGACCTTCATTTTCTTCCCGGAAGCGAGCCCATGCCTTGTTCATGAGGTCGATGACGTCTTGGAATTCTTCTTGTCCCTTCTTCTTTGGGTCAAGGACCATGATCAAGCTTCTCTGGAGCTCTATAACGAAGAGCATCCAATGGAAGGTGTGTAGTAAAGACGCATACTACGTTAGATATATTGGTTGCTAGGACATTTGATGATAAGTAAAGTTGAAGTACTCATCGTGTGTTGTACGGGAACAATATGAAATCACATTTTTCTGTTTATCCAAGAATTTTCATATATTCTTCGTGGTCGAGTTTGGGTTGTTCATGACAGTATATTCGTGGATCACATTTGGGTCCATGAAGCCAAGGTTTTGAAAGCCTTTTCTCCGGCAAACTTGTTGTTCCATTCTACACGAGACAATCAAATTACAGATGTGATGGCGACAATGTTAATGAATAGTTGGATGGAACATAAATGAGATGAAAGACTTACAGAACCCATGCACTGATGAGTGATTTGTCGAGGGCGTCTTGATTGAACAGATACCAGAATTCCGAGAACTCAATATTTATCTCATCCACCCCTTGAAAATAATGCTCGTCTCTTATACGAAGAGTTAGGTAGCATTGGCCGTTTGCAGTTTCTTTCATGTACCAACTATGGAGATTACGCATCCTTGTTGGAAGATCCCTGAGTTGGTGTTCGAACACTAGAGGTTTCTCCAATTCAAATACAGTTCTTTTGGCTCTAGAATGAGTTGGGATATGGTCCTCGCCTCGTAGTTGTGCTTTGGTGAGCCTTATGTCGCAGACAAAATCAACGAGAGCTTGGTCCTCCTTTGATAGCACTTTGAGAGGTGGGATTGACTGATTCTTCTACATACCAAGCTGTGGAATGCTCGACGCCTTTCTCTTACGTTGGGTTGCCTTTTTTATTTGGCGGTCATAGTCCGAGAAGGGACTTTTCGTCTCTTGTTGCTTCTTCGCCTGTTGTTGCTTCTGCCACGCAGTGAACTGCTTTCGAGTCATCTTAGGCGTGGTCTTCTGACTAGGCGGTGAAGCCGGTTTCTACGGCACAACAGGTGGTTTCTTAGGAGCTTTCTCCCAAGCCTCCTTCTTATCCTTAGGAGGTGGGGGCACAAGAGGTGGTTCGATCCCAATTCTGCTTCCGCCGCCAATTTTCCTTGCATCCTTTGGTGCAGGTGTTGGTGCATTTGTAGATTTTGTAGGAGGCGCAGGCGAGCTAACGCTCAGACCGGTTCCAGCAGGCTGTGGATCCTTGCCTTTAGTAGGAGGTGGTGGAGGCTCCATTTGAGTAGGCTGCTGATCCCTTAGATCTGGAGGTGTCTGTGGATCCCTGCTCGGGGTCGTTACATCTGTAGTCGATGGTGATCTCATCCCAGTGTCCTGTCCAGAGGATTCTATTAAGATCAAACGTGGAAATATGATGTACTTCTTCTGCCAACATATCCAACTGTGCAACGCTTGACCTAACACCTTTTCACCATCGCCTCCTTCGATTTCAAGGTCGAGGTCCTCCCAACCGGGTGTACCCTATCGACATTGACCCTTGCATATCCCAGGGGAATTGGAACGCCGTGTCTCACCCCGCCATCAACAGGGACCTCAACAGCAGCATGTGCTACTGCTTTCGTCTTATTTCTGATTATGGAAGTATGAAGCTCGCATGGTTGCCTTTTGGTGATAAATTCCACGGAATAGCTTTGAGCTAACTCCGTGGATTCAACACTGGATGGCACATTGGACGTGGGGCTGATGGGGAGATTTGCTCTTCTAGTGTAGAGACTCGTTCTTCTAGTGCATGGAATTTCGCTTCATTTTCAGCCTTGCTTCTGCTTCTGCTTCTATAAGTCTCGAGATCTGCGGAGAAGCCATTCTTCCATGGAACTACACCCATCCCTCGCACACGCACGGTCTGTTCAGGAGTCCCTAGGGCGTACGATACCTCATCTTTCTCCCGATTTGGTGTGAAAATTCCTTCTTTCTTAGCCTTTAGCACTGCCTCAAGCCTATCTACTACTGCTCGCAATGCATCTGACGAGATCAAATCTCCAGTAGTCATATCAAGAGTCCCGCCATGTGCAAAATAGTACCACTTGGCTCTTTCAGAGCAATGTAGGGTGTGCAGGGTATTCCATTCTCGATCAGATCCTTTTCCATCTTATCCCACTTTGGAATTGCCTTCTTATACCCACCTTGTCCAGTACGGTGGTAGTGAATCTTTTTGCTCACGTTGGCTTTGTTTTGCTCTCTCAAAGCAGCTCTGTCTTCTGAGAGACAGTTTTGGACGAATTGATCCCAGTGTGGACGAAGCTTCTGGAACTTATTTTCAAAATCAGGTGTGGTCCCTTTCTTGATATAATCTTTTTTTAAGTCCTTCTTGAATGTTTGAAAAGCAATCACCATTTTCTTCAAGGCGAACTTCTTCACTTGCTCCTTGATGTTTTCTCCATCTGGAAGTGTGAAGTGCGACAACAACTGCTCCCAGCGCATCTCTTTCTCTTGTTCAGGTACTACATCTGCAGATTCCATCCCCTTAGCCTTTTTCCAAGCTTTAAAACTGATGGGGATGTTCTCCCTGACAATGTATCCTGCCTGATTGACAAACTTTGTCCTTGCATCCTCTGGAGCTTTCGGGGCACCTTCTTCGTCGATCTCTCTAATGATGATTTTCCCCATCATCTTTGCTTTAGTGCTTCGCTTACGTTTCCGACTAGAGGTCGAAGCCTGAGAAGATATCCATTCATTTATAAATGATCCTAAGTATGAACGAAAAGTATATAGCATGTGTCTGTGTATATATACCTCGGATAAATCTTCTTCCTCAGAGTTAGAATGAGCAGCCTTATCACCATCACCTGTCACGTTAAGATACTGGCTACCATCATACTCGGCTTCGGGTTGATCTTGTTCAGGTGGTAATTCAATGTTGTCTCCTCTAATCAGTCGACTCATGAACTCATCGATGTTTTCACGTCCATCATCCATTTTAAATGCTAAGAGTAACACAATGAGCTTATTGATAAACTAGTAATCCAGGGGCTAATTTCTAATTATACTGGTAATCCAAGGGCTAATTTCTACTAATACTAAAAATCTAGAGGGTAATTTCTGATTAAAATAGTAATCTAGGTGCTAATTTCTAATTATACTAGTAATCCAGGGGCTAATTTCTAATATAACTAAAAATACAGGATCTAATTTCTAATTATGCTACTAATCCTGGAGCTAGTTTCTAATTATACTAGTAATCCAAGGGCTAATTTATAACTATACTAGTAATACAGGGACTAATTTGTAATTATACTAGTAATCCAGGGGCCAATTTCTAATTATACTAGTAATCCAAGGGCTAATTTCTACTAATACTAAAAAAATCAAGGGGCAATTTTTTAATTAAACTAGTAATCTAGGGGCTAGTTTCTAATTATACTAGTAATCCAGGGGCTAATTTCTACTAATACTAGTAATCCAGGGACTAATTTCTAATTATACAAGTAATCCAGGGCCTAATTTCTAATTATACTTGTAATGCAAGGGCTAATTTCTAATTATACTAGTAATCAAGGGGCTAATTTCTACTAATACTAAAAATCCAGGGGCTAATTTCTAATTAAACTAGCAATGCAGGGGTTAATTTCTAATTATACTAGTAATCCAGAGGCTAATTTCTAATAACACTTGTAATCCAGGGGCTAATTTCTAATTATACTAGTAATGCAAGGGCTAATTTCTAATTATACTAGTAATCCAGGTGCTAATTTCTACTATACTAAAAATCTAGGGACTAATTTATACATGTTATCCCGGGGCTAATTTCTAATTATACTAGTAATGTAGGGGCTAATTTCTAATGATACTAGTAATCCAGGGACTAATTTCTATTTATACAAGTAATCCAACGGCTAATTTCTAATTCACTTACTAATCCAGGGGCAAATTTCTAATATTACTAAAAATATAGGAGCTAATTTCTAATTATACTAGTAATCCCGGGGCTAGTTTCTAATTATACTAGTAATCCAGGGGCTAATTTATAATTATACTAGTAATAAAGGGGCTAATTTCTAATTATACTAGTAATCCAGGGGCTAATTTCTAATATTACTAAAAATCCAGGGGCTAATTTACAAGTTACACTAGTAATCCAGGGGCAAATTTCTAATAATACCTGACCTAACTCGTCTAGGAAATTCTCATTAGCATCATCATTCATCGGATCCTCATCTGGGGCTTCTTGGAATTGAACCTACTCAGGAAGTTTATCTTCTTCTTCGTCCTCTTCCATCACGACACCAGGTTCACCATGTTTGCTCCAAAGAGAATAGTTAGGCATGAAACCGACAACGACAAGGTGCGCGTGCAGTGTCCTTTGCTTGGAGTATTCCTACATGGACAACACATGAACCCCTTTACCGACCGGTTGGCCTCTGTAGCATCAAGAAATGTATCCAGCCCAGTAACCCACGCGCTAGTGCTTCGTTCGCCATACATCCAACGCTGGTCCATCTGAAACCATATTATACAAATTATGCCCTGTGTTATATCTACAATTTACATTTATCGTCCTTTTCTACAAAATAGAATTAACCATAATATTTACTAGAAACACAGTTATTTAATCATGACGTGCAAATATGCCTTAACACAAAATATTACATCATTGTCTTAATATTCGATACATAATTTATTTCACTCATATTTATAAGCCAAAAATATTAATTAACAACCAACATGACAACATTCTTCAACCATCTTTGGGTGGGACATTAGAATGCACTTAGGGATTATTTTTTCCTTCTGTATAATAGGATAGTGTAGCTGTAACCGCCGGGTTTGGTGGTGGTGCTGCTGCCAATGAATAATTTCGCCTCACAGCCTCAATATCAAAAGGAGGTTCTTTTCCTGCTGCAACATATTCTGCACGTGATTTTTTTCCTTCCCACCAGACGAACCACGGTTATCTGGCCCACCACCGCTACCTCCAGCAGCAGAAGCCATGTCCTTTCGACAATATTTTTAATTTTTATATACAAGAGAAAATAGAGAATTAATTAATATTTTTAACTTAGAAGAATATAAAAAATCCATGGGCTACTTCATAATTAATCTAAAAATTCCAGGGGCTAGTTTATAAGAATATAAATATTCTAGGGGCTAGTTTATCATTAAACTAAAAATACAGGAGCTAACTTGAAACAATATATTGGTTTTCAAGGGCTAAATTCTAAAAATCCAGGGGCTAATTCAAATTTACACTAAAAATCCTTGGGCTAATTCAAAGTTATACTAAAAATCTAGAGCTACATTCTAGTTATAATAAAAATCTAGGGCAAAATCAAAGTTATATTAAAAATCCAGGGGCTAATTTAATTATTTGTTATTATTCATTCATATAAAATTATTTAATATTTATAAATTTATATAAAATACATACATTGAGTTCATTAAGACTAATAAAATCAAGTTGCTATCAATTTAACAATAAGACTATAGAAATTAATAACAAAATCATGAGCAACTACAATATCTCTCTCCTCTCTCTCTCATTCCAAGAAAATCACAAATTACTCTAGCTACAAAGCATTAAATGCAACATACTAAACATTAGAGAAGGGAGATTGAAGTTACCAACCTTTTGAACAATTGGATGGGTGGAGCCTCCACATATTTCTGAAAAAATGGGCAGCACCACCCCTAAGGCGCCATGGAGATTGAAGAAGCTTGCTCTCGGGTGGGGGACTGGAGTGCTGGCTATCCGAGGAGGAAGACAACGCTTTTATAAAGGAGTCATTTAGTACCGGCTGAAGCCTCCAACCGATGCTAATGGGAACCATTTAGTACAGGCTGGTAGCTCTAGCCGGTACTAAATGTCCTGCACCGGCTGGAGCCACCAGCCGGTACTAACGTCACGCATTTAGTACCGGCTGGTACTAAATGGTTTTAGCCGTTGCCCCTGACACACGGGTTGTTGGTGCCCGCCATTTAGTACCGGCTGGTGCCTCAAACCGGAACTATATTGGCCCGGTGACGTCGACTGAGGCCTGTTCTGCACGTTAGTACCGGGTCAAAGTGCAACCGGTACTAACGTGTCGGGGATGTAGTGTGACCTGCCCCTAAAATTGCTTATTGTAGTAGTGAATTTCTCTAGAGCAAATATGCTTTTGTTGTCCTCGCATTTTTATCGATGGCATCCAACATGGAATTGAGTTTGTCCTACTCCTATTTGTTTGGCCATCCATGAAGGAATAATTGTTGAAGATGTCTAATTCTATTTGCCATTTTTGAAACCCAGTTTTAGAATGGAGCGTCTTATTTTTATCAGTCGCATCCATTATTTTTCTACTTCTGAATCTGATTGCCATAATTTATTCACCGTATCATAGAAACTATCCCGAATTAACCATCTTTCCATTAGTGAACAAATTTTTTGCATGGAATAATGGTACAACATATTAGATATCTGTTTGGGTGAAATACAGCTTAAATTGGAACCCTGTTTTGTGATTCTATACACTGGGTAATACAGCTGAAGTTTGATCCTGAATTTTCTTTGGGTCACATCAAGCAAAAAAAAGGGTCATTATTCTGGACAGTGCTAACAAAAGATTAGTACATGACATATCATGATGCCGCAATCCTTGGTGGCGTTGACACCCTAAGTTATAGGGAAGCTGCAGTTACTAGTTCGTACCTAATTGCTGTGCCGAGCGAGTTCATCGTGCTCTTTTGTATGCAGCTATGAACTGATTTTATTAGTGGTCTTTTTACACTACTGGGAATGGCTCGTTATTAGTGCCGTGTTGTATCGCTTACGAACCGATACTATAGGTCTCGGATCAACACCAACTGGTTGATACTAAAAGGTTTCTCATCGATAAAAAGGAAGAACAAAAATTTAAGCCCACCCGGAGGATTGCACACTTCATTTTCAAGTTTTTTTTCACTACTACACAAATCATTTGTAATGACCCTTCTCTTTTTTCAGTAATAACGGGCACCCGAAAAAACGTCATTGCAGTGCATTGTTGCTGATGTCATCGGTGTAGCGTCATTGCTGTGACCACTACAATAACGGGCAATCATGACGTCATCATCACATCCGTTATTACAAATGGATGGTTCACAATAATAACAGACGACACTGACATCATCATTGTCCATTATTACAAATACCATCTTTAATAACGGTATCACTGCTGACGTCATCATGGACCGTTATTACAAATACAATCTTTAATAACGGATGCGGCTAATGTCATCACCGTCCGTTGTTAAAAATCGAGGCTGGGCTAACTTTAGAGGTGACGTCACCCGTACGTTACTAAAAATGCACAAACGTGAGGTGGCGTCATGCGTACGTTATTAAAAACCATTTTCAATGACGATGAGATGCTGACGTCACTACGTCTGTTATTAAAAATCAAGCACTTGATTTATCAAATTTAAAATTTGCATTTTTTTGAACGACCTCGGATGGAGAAAATGAGAAAATAAGAGTGGTTGATCTTGAAAAGTTACAAAACTTTATAGTTAATAAGTTTTTTATTTAAAATCATCTAGTCGACGAAAATTAAGTTTGAAAGAGTTCAAATTTGAAATTCAAATTTTGTAAATGATCTCGGATGGAGAAACTATCAACATGAAAGTTGTATATCTCGAAAAGTTATGAAACTTTGTATTTGATAAGTTTTTAATTTGAATTCGTTTAGAGCCTTAAACAAACGATTTACACTCGGGTGAGTATAAGATGTGGGGAAACAAAATTGATAGTAGACACAAGTGATTGTGTGGTGTAGTGGTAGAAGGGGTTGTGTGTGAGGGAAAGGTCGTGGTTGCGAATTTCGTTGTAAACATGATCGTTGGGGTGAGGGGATGGTAGTGGCTGACCGGTGGGGGCCTCCCCGGATTAAATATATTTTTTTACTATTTTTCGGTGCATTTTGGTGTTATTGAAAATGGGCACTACAATAACGCACATGATGACGTCATCCGCCCGTTATTACAGTGATGACGTCATATGTCCGTCATTGCAGTGGCTATTTCTTATAATGGGCGCGATGACGTCATCCTGCCCGTCATTGCAGTGGCTATTTTGAATAACGGGCGCATTGACCATCATTGCAGTGGAGCCACTGCAATGACGACAACTTAATAACGGACCGGACTCCCGTCATTACAGTGCCATTTTGCCCGTCATTACAGTGCTCGATTGTAGCAGTGTTTGTCACAAGCCATGCAAAAATAGGATGCTTTGAACTGATATTCTTTAATGTGATATTCTTTAAACAGCCCTTACTGATAAAAGCATGTGCCCTGTCATGATGTAGATGTGCCAGCTTCCACGGTAATTCTAGAAATGTGTGTTCTACTATTCCGCTCAATGTGCTGAGAAGAAAATACGATGCACAATTTGTACAGGTTACAGCCAAATTAAGAAGTAACTCAACTCTTGCGAATGTGCTCTGAATGAAACCATACTGATTTTTGTGAATTAGGGGAATAATTACACTCTGAAGTTGATCGGCCCAAAGTGCGGTGAATATCTTGACTGACATATTCACAAGAGAAATTGGTCTAAAATCAGAGGCCTTAGTAGGAGCATCCACTTTAGGAATCAAAGTAATAAAGGAGCCACTAATAATTTTAGTTTCCATAATTGAACAGTATTTGACATGTACAGGGAATAACTTGGGAAAGTAATGTCACAGAAGTTACCTATAAGCCTGGAACACACGGCGTGACGGTGCCGCCAACCCAGATCGCCACGGAGCAGCTTGTGATACTGCCGCGCGTTGTGAATGCGAGGCTGCTGATTCTGCGATGCTTTGAACTGATGTGCCTTTCCCGACATGACGGTGAGGAACAACTAACTAGGTGCCATGGCCACGGCACACCTACGAGGCAATGTGGATAGTGGTGGTATCATGGGGACTGCTCGGGCCTTGTCAAGGATGAACTTCCGTGAACAATGCATATCTTCACTAGGCAACATTTCCTTGTTTCCAGATGCCTCCTAATCTGATCCCTCACTTCAATGCACCATCGAGGACCAGATGCTTCCAATTCTTGAATAGAAGATATGATGGAGGAGTTTTCTGCTACTATCGAGAAAATGAGTAGGATCTGCAGCTATCCAGTATGAGTTGGGGTAAAAAACACTGTAACTGAAGAAAAACACTGTAGCACTTGCTAGGAAGCGTTGTTTTGTGAGGGAGGTGAATAGTTAAAAGTTGATAAACAGTGAAATGTTGGAATGAAGAGTATTTTCTTAGGGAATCTGAACAGGGCCTAAGAATTCAAATTCCTTTTATAGAAATAATTAAGAATTCCTTTTATGGAGGTAGGTAGGTGCCCTTATTTATTTTAGATAAGCTTCCGTGTGCTCAGCTGGCTGTCTCAACAGAGAAAAGAAGCACATGTGTTGAAACATTTTGACAACAAACAACGCAGGAGATCCTACATAAAAGTTAGGTATTCAAGGCAATCGGTGTCTGTGTGGGTAACCAAAAACCCATCTAGTAATACCGAGCAGAGAATGAATACGATAAGTTCTTTCCTGGGCTATTTGTTTCTTTCGTTTCTCTAGTGCACACTGTACAGCACTCAATGGTGCTGGCAAAATATAAATAGAGTGAATTTCACTTAGGTCCGTTAACTTTTCCTCAAGTCCTATCTAGGTCCATCAACTAAAAAACCGTTCATCTATCCATGATCTATTAAACTGAGGTAGTGGAGGTCCATAAGCATCCACATAGGCATCTTTTGACTACGTGGCGACGTCAGTGTGGCAATAAATTACAAAAAAAACACTTGTATCTCTCATTTTTTTACTTTCTATCGTTCTCGTATTTCTCCCCCTCTACTCCGGCGGTGTGGCCCGAACGCCATGGATGGCGGCACTGGACCTCCGCCAGCAACGGAGCTCACTGCCCCAAACACGAATCAACCATGTCCAGACCTTCACGCCCAGGCTTGTCTCCGGCGAGAACCTGGCAGTCAAATTATCGCTGGCAAAGACAAGGGCGTCAGCAGGGATGAAGACGAGTGAGAAAAAAAGACAAAGGGGACTTTTGCAAATTATTGCCCTACTGGCATTGCCACATAGGCAAAAGATGCATATGTGGCAAAAGATGCCTATGTGGACGCTTATGGACCTCCACTACCCCTCTTTGATAGATCATGAACCAAGATGACTGGTTTTTTAGTTGATGGACCTAGATGAAACTTCATAAAAAGTTAACGGAGCTATAGTGAAATTCACTCATTTAAATAGAACAAGGTAAATGTTTGGACAGATGTCAATTGTATAGTGGTTGTCTTGAAGCATCTTAGTTAGACATGTTAGTATGTTACATCACTTAGAATTGTCGTATGGTAGTGGGCAATATAGAAAGGCATGATGACAGAACTGTCAATTATGCACGTGAACTTTTTTATTTAAAGTCCATGTTCCGTAGAATTACTAGTTTATATATTTGGAGTCAGTTCCGTTGCACAGCGCCGATGTAAGTGTAAAAAGAAAAACACAGCTGCAATTGCAACTGTGCTCCATCTGGCTCAAACGAACGCTTACGTACTACTACATGCTTACGGTGTCTACAGTTCAGTTCATTCATATGACTGAACTGATCGATTCATATGTTACTAAATTTCTAAATTAATATACATACATCTTGTTTGTTGTTATTCGATTACACAAGATAACAATTGTGCAGGCATATGCTAAGTGATCCTAGCAGGTAAAGCTTAGCCACAAAACTGCAGGCATACCTACAAAACTTGTCGATTCATATATATCCACTTTAATTTAGATATCTTGGCCTTCACATAAAGCAGCTGCCAAAGGCAAGGAAAACCTTTATTATACGCACTACAGGAGAATCTAGCATTAGTATCGGGCCAAAAGCCACGTTAGTACCGGTTATGCGACCAGTATCGAGCTTCCGGTACTAAATGGGCAGCCCCGTTAGTACTGGCTGCAGCAACCGGTACTAACGGGGGCGCAGTGTTGGCGGGGTCGGCCAGTACTAACTGATTTCAAGCCAAAAAATAAAGAAAAAAATTCGGTCATAAGTCACGCGATATTTTCAAACGTAAATGCTCGTGCGCGGTTCGTGGGATTCGAACTCACAACCTCTGGCCTCGCGCGTACCTCCTCTGTAACACCTAGTATCTACAAAAGGGTAAACTACGTGTCTTATCAGGAAAAGCGTAAAACTGTAGGAGTTGACCAGACATAAAAGAGGGTCAAAATGTTGACTTTTAGATCCGATGCTTGTACGGATAATCAGAGACTACAGATGCGTAGAGCTCGTCGAATTCATTCCGTTTGACTAATCATATGCGTTATTCGGAGTTTGGATCGCGAAGTATTCAGTGGTGCAAGATTGAACCGTTGGATGAATAGTAAACAGAGTTACTGTAGCACGACGCTACAGTACCCTTCCTCCGGGCCCACCCCTCCCATCCGTAATTTCCTCCCCCTGCGTCGCCCCTCTTCTGTCTCCTTATTTTTTTTCCGTGCGTCGCCCCTCCCTCCTGCGTCGCCCTCCCTTCTGTCTCCATATTTTTTTTCCGTGCGTCGCCCCTCCCTCCTGCGTCACCCTCCCTTCTGTCCGTGACATCCCCCTCCATTGCCCCTGATCTGAAAGGAGAAGAGAGGAGAAGGAGAAGGAGAAGAGAGGAGAGGAGAGGAGAGGAGAGGAGGGGAATCATTGCCGTCACCGTTGCCCTATTATTTTTGAAGGGGAAACCCTAGGTAAGTCACTCCTCTGCATTAATCATGTTTCCCTATGGTTTTGGATGTTTTAGCACCTGCGTGTAATGGTGTTCGTCGCCGTTGAGGGCTAGGGTTTAGGTTTTATCCACGTCGATGTTCTCGGCACATTGTTGTTCTGTACAGTTTTCCGTTTTGGCCAATTTACGTGATCTTAGTGACCTCAAAAAAATAAAAAGTCTTTATATGAGCTGTAGAAGATTTGTAGCCCGTTCCAGATTCGTAAAGAGCTCCCCAATCGGATTTGTGGTTAAGGAAATATCGATGTTTTATTCAGACATTTTTTTCAGTCCTATAATTCTGTGCAGTTTGTGCTCCCTTAAGATTAGGGAACCTAAACGATATAATTAGAATTTTGGATATAAAGTAAAGTTATCATAAATTTGATAAGTTTTCAATATTGGTAAATATCACATTCATACGAATTTTGGAGCTCCGGTTATATCTGTTTTATTGGAGATGTTGTGCAGCAGCCGTCAGATTTTCAGTCTAGGGTTAATCTGAAGATTAGCTTATGTTAATGATGTCTTCTGTTTTTAAGTACAATCACGAAGATGCATTATTTGAAGTTAGCTTTCATCTGGTAGAAGATGATAATTTTTTGTGGTTAGAATTATTGTGTACAAAAAAGAGAAGTAACAGTGCTGCTGTTTTAACTAAGAATTTTGTATGTTAATGTGAGGACATTGGGTTCGGGCGTAGGAACGCTTTGGTTGATGTATTTTTTTTATATATATGTTTCTGTAGTGATGAAATAGATTTGTGAACAGATGGTACACCTTCGGATCGTTCTTCGCTCACTGTGAATGTAGCGGTGGTTTGCTACCGTTTTGGCTGGTTATTTTGATCACCTAAATCTTAATATTCAGAATATTACCACTTTAATTATAATCTAAATACTTGTGCTAAATGGATGATATTTATGTCATGTTCCTTATTTATTCACTCGAGGTTTATTGGCTTATCTCCATTATAATTGAAGTTGAGGTTGTGGTTATAATTGAAGGTGAGGTTGTGGTTATAATTGAAGTTGAGGTTGTGGAGATTCTATTTCTCATTATGAGACATGTGAGGCATATCATGAGTATACCATCTCATTCGCATTGGAGTTTGTTGCAATCCTATGGTTGCAATTGTACCGGTACACATCATGCGTTGTCCGGTGCGATGTAAAAGTGGTCATGACATTGCATCCATATGCATTTCTTTGCATGGAAGTGAATAACATAATATGTTGTATTGGAGGTTATGTGGTTTTGTATGCAGCAGTGACTGTGTTCTATTTCTTATCTATTACCGTGATGATTTGGGGAGTCTTACTCTTGACATTTTAAATTGATGCTTTATTGAACTTGTGGTCTAAATGGCTTGTCAAAACAAATTTGCTTGCTGAGATTTTTATCTCACCCTTGCCTTACTCTTTCCAGGTTCTTGATGTTTGCTTGAAGGAAAAGAGAGATTAGCTGCACATCACACTTCATCATTACAGAACCCTTTGTTTTAATCTTAGCGAATGTTTTGTTATTGAAGGTTTGTGGTTTATGGTTAAAGATTAGTGTAGTTGTTAAACTCTTATTCTAGTTGACTCTTATTATCTAGAATGTCGGTTATGCTAGTTTGGTGGTTATACAATTTATACCCTTGTTATTGCTTCCGCGTCGCTTATACATTCAAAGGATGTGCTGCTGAATTTTTTATTTATTTAAGTTCAGCAGCTTTTGATGTGTTTTAGTAGCATCCCAAGGTGTTGGTGGATTTCGGGGTGTTACATCCTCGACCATGCCACCTATGCATCACATGTGATTGAGTGGGATATGCTTTCCTTTTGAACTATACCCTGTGGACCCATTTAGTACCGGCTCGTAACACCAGCCGGTACTAAATGCCAAAATTTAGTACCGGCTGGTGTTACGAGCCGGTACTAAATGCACGGGTGCCTCGGGAACCCCCTGGGACCATTTAATGCCGGGTGGTGTTACCAGCTAGTACTAAATGGTTTGAGGGCTCTCGGGAACCCCAAGGACACGTTAGTACCGGGTTTTAAGACAACCGGTACTAACGTGAGAGGGACGAATGCTCGATTCTGTACTAGTGACGACTCTGCTTTTGGTTGATGCCACAAATTAAAACTTCAATGATACCTCTTGAGATAAATTTGTAGAATATGATCATGTCTTATCATTATTATACAATCAATTGAGATAATAAAATAGTAAAGGTGGATGAGGCGAACTGAGCTCTACCACAACTGGCAAGGTATCTGGTGGTGGAACTAGACCACCAGGGTTCGAGTCCTCTACTCGACACGAGTGCTTGTATTTTCCTATATTTATCTGCGTGCATATATTTGTACTGTATGATTATAAAAATGTGGATGAGCCCTGCCACCAGTAACCATGATAACAAACATTATAGAAGTCCCTTAATCTTAAGGCCTCTTGGTCGAGACATGACTGAGATACAACCAGGGCTTGTCATATTGGATAAAGTAAAGGTTTGTATAGTTTTCTCCAATGCGGTGCTGAGTACCCTTCACATATTTATTACCTCGCTCTGCTAGCGTCTTGTAACCACAGCCTGTAATTCCATTTTTAGGGCCCAAAGTACCAGGAGACTGTAAGCATCCGACTTGGAGATGACTCAACTCGCCGTGATTAAGTCTTGGAGGTCGACAGTGTAAAAGCTGTTGTCCAGGTTACTTCCTTTTCCCATTATCTTTTTTGTTTTTTTGGTAATATTTCCAATTTGAGTCTGGTAGTACAGTGAATGAAAAGGGCAGTGGAGGAGTGGAGGATCAGATGCAGCAAGGAATAGTGCCCTTCTCATGTTGAGGTCAGCTGCAACAAAGAATGAAGATCATCATTTGTGTGTAGTTAGTTAGGGATGCTTGGACTCCTTACTGAAAAATGTGTACTATTGGCTGATATTTGCTAAAATTCAGTGTATTATGGGTTGTAATAAATATTATGCTAAATGAGGAATGTTTGATATTGGGATCAAATGTTGAATCTGAATTGCACTGATATTATATGGGTGAAATATATTATTGAATTGGCAAAAAAAATTAAAAAAATAGACTGGGCCCGTCAGCAGCAGCCCCAATAAAATTGGCAAAAAAAATTGAAAACTGAGAAAATGCGCTAGCCATTAACGGCCCAAAATATATTTATAGCCCATGAGCTATGTGGGCTTTAGTAGGCCAAATTTGATTCCGTGACGTTTCTTTTTACGTCTGCCACGTCAGCTTTTGATCCTATATATGTGGCATTTGCCTATGTGGCAAGGTTTATAATTTTATGACACTAAATCTAATGTCATAACATTATATGACAAAAAACTAATGTCATAAATTTATGACATTACGCATAGATATGTCATAACCGGAATTTATGACGGTGACCTTTTAACGTTTTGATTTTCGTCAACTGAATGTCATAAAGCCTGATTTGTGACATAAATTCCATATATTATGACAAAATAGGATGTCAAAAACTCATTGATTTCTTGTAGTGTATGGAGAGCTGATGGTAAAAGTCTTTGTGGTAGACCATTTACAATATTGTAAGTAAATAAACTTAGTAACATCAGTTACAAATTAGTTACACTAGGTGACACGTCATGTAGTTGTAGGTCATTACCTCTTTATTCGCACAAAGATATTAGCAAATCCAGCATTTCAAAATTGCTAAGTCCTTCCGAACATTATGCACTCCCTCCTCCCCGAGGAATTAGCCTTGATCCTGATTGGCACCACCCCTTCACACCACTGGATCTCATATTTGGTCATCGACTGGATCTGTCGCTCAGCTCTGAGCCATCATCATCCAAATCATCCACCCATCCTATGACGCACACCGACCTCGACCAGCACCGCCTCACCCTCACCTCCACCAACCCTTCCCGACCTCAGTCATGACCTGCAGGATCTGTGTGCCCGCCACCTCTCTGAAGAATGATGCTCATTTTGTATACACAACTAGAAGAATTAATATTGGTGATTGGATGGATGAATGAATCAACATTTTTCTAGAGAAAAGGAAATTCTTCTGACGTATGCGACTGCATATAGCCATGTTCTTACATTACATGTACCTTGCTAGCCATGAGTCTATTTGTACCAACTTAAATTTGGTGAATACTGGAAGGCTGCATTTAACAAACAAAATAGATCTATATTGTTCGAATTTTGTCATCCTTTATTTTTTGGAAAGCAGAGTAATAATGCAAAAATTGAGGCTATATAGAGGGGACATGCTCTTCAAAGAAGTCCTTGAACAATGCTGAAATATTCAATTTTATAGTATCCCAGAACACTTGATAAAATCCAGGTGCAGGCTTTATTATGTTCCATATGGAGTACTGCCACTATTTACATTTTTCGGTTCATGGAGATATGTGGAGTTTATTTTCCTCCTCTGATTATTATTTTCCACCAAACTAATTTATTTTAGTTTGAGGATCCGCTGCTTTCTACGCTTACCACTAGCAACTAAATGAATATATTGGGTGTTATCACCTCCCAAGAGTTCTTTTGTGTTGACTCTCTCATAGCATTTATTTTCTTCATTCCTTATAACATAAATTAAATGTTCATTAATATTTTGTTTGAGATTTAGGCCCTGTTCAGAAAGCACATTAGTGTCGGTCTTTCTATCTGCATCATCGATCATAAAGTCTAAACACTTTGCTTTTTTCCATTTTCATACGTATCGCGATACTTGTCCCTGATATGACTCTGAGTTCTAGAGACTGAATGATCATATTAAATAAATCTGGCCATTTTGTTCCAAAAGTGTTCTTGTTCTTATTTTCGGCCGGTGCATGATATTGAAGTTCCTACCAGTTATGTGTGCCAACTACATAGCTCTCTTAAAAAAACATTCCTTGTCTAGCAAACAACGGCCACTTGGAACCATCATTGGAAGAGTGAATTTAATAAAAAAAGCCCCATCGTCAAACATGGACGGACATGGGACATGGCATATTTCATTTTAAAATATATGCTTCTAATGAATTGATGAAATGCCATCAGCAGATTAAATTATTTTCTTCTGATGTGACATCTCAATGTAGCTTGAAAAGGTTGTACAGTATTTTTTTTACAAACTTATTTAAAAATAAATGATAAAAAATTCATAATATGCTTTATCTTAACCTCGAGATTTTTTTCTTCTGCAGTTTTCGTACTGGTGCCCGTTCTAAAAATCAGACTGTCTTGAAATATTTCAAGAATATAACAGTGTAGTCCCTGTAACTAACTAGATCAGTTATATAGCGCCCATACACCCCGACTGCTTAATAGCTTTAATTTGGAAATTTTATGTTCTTTCCTATATTTTGAAGGCTAGTGGTTATTTTACCCTTGTTTTTCCAACTTTTGTGATGTTGCCCCTGCATTTTCGAAAGCACCGTTTACCCCTAGAGTTAACTCCACTAGAGGGCAGCTGCCGATTAAACAAAATAAAAAAGAACTTTTCACAATATTGAGAAAAGCAAAAGTGATCTTGCCTTATCTTCCCCAAAACTTCTCCCACTGTTGTGCCCAGCGCCCTGGCTCTTTTGTCGCGGCGGCTGGGGTGGGGGGCTCAGGCATGCTGCGGGCGAGCGGGGTAGTTCCAGCCTTTACTCCCAATTAAAGGCTACAGCTGGGACCAAAAAATAGACTTTTAGTCTTTGAACCGTGGCTCCAACCAGGACTAAATCATGGTCCTTTAGTCTCGGTTGGTGTTAGCATCCGAGACTAAACAGGTAGTCAGAAAATCTTTCATTCAAACCATTGTAAGGTTGTTATAACCAGGACTAATGGGGCCCTTTAGACCTGGTTGGCATTATCAGGGACAAAGGGCCCCTCGGTGCCAGCCATCGGTGGAATTTGCGCTTGGGACTAAAGGAACTTTGGTCTAGTTATAAGTCCAACCGGGACTAAAGGCCTAAGGTGGCATGTTGTTTCTCTAGTAGTTTATGCCTATGCGACTATGTTTATACTGTTTTGTAACCGATTTTAGAACCTTTTTTTAGTGCAGGTCCATCGTTTTAAGAGTTCAGATGCAAAAATCATGACTGCGCCAATTTGTAGAATTATTTCCGATATATATGATTAAGAGACAGGGATGCATCTTAACCGAAACAGGCTATTATTGACAAGATCAAAGCATATATATTTTTTGTCCAGTCGTTAGTGGCCAATTATAAATTGATGAATCTTATCGATCCTAGGGTAGGCAATGCGATCCTGATATACATGATGTTAATTGCTGCCAACTTTGATATAGTCAAAGTCGTCGCCGGCCAGATCGTAGTCACGGTGCTATAGATGTCGATCCTGAAAGCGAGAGGATCGGCACGGTGCTATAGATGTCGAGCTAGAGGATGGCAGATAGCAATCATAGTTGCTATATTTCTACAGTAACAAATTGGACCTATTCTTACAGTATTTTCTTCCAGCAAATAAATAACACAATTAATAACACATCGCTGGCATTGAATCATTCAAGCAGGAGCCACAAGCTACGTCAAAAATATTGGTAAACTTAACGGACCACCCATATTGTTCGTAGCTAAAAAATAAACCATTTCTAAAGCACAGGTGATGAGAGACTCCTAAATTAATTTTTAGGTGCGGGCCGTAGCATTATTCAACCATAAAAATAAATTTAAAGAAATCATCAAAGGTTAAAAATAATCTACACAGTTGGAAAATAGCAAATATAGGCATCATACACAATCACCTATAACATATACCACACACAACACTAATAGCAAAGATGTCTCGCCTGCACGTGGTCTAGTGGTTCAAACCTGCGATCTTTTCCTCACTCATGAGCTCCCCTACCCCATCACAACACCATGTCACTTGTACCTAGATATTGTTTTCTATGAACTTATATGAATATGTTGGGATGTAAGTGATCACAGACAATGCATAATTTTAACTACAAAGTTATAGATTTCAACTACAAAATTTCATAACTTTTTGAAATTTGCAACTTTTGTATTGCTCGTTTCTTCATCTGAGATTGTTTACAATATTTAAATTTCCAATTTGAGTAAATTCAAAAATACTTTTCGTTGACAAGATTATATCCAATCATAAAGTTGTCAACTACAAAGTTTTATAATATTTTAATATCCCTATAACTTTCATATCGAACATTTCTCCATCCAAGATGGATGGAAATAACTCAAAATTATACTGCTCAAGGGGGATCACAACCAGTTTCTGACCACATATCACAGCTGATTGGTGGCTGGAACCCATTGTGATGACCCATATACCCATCACAACTAGTTGGTTAAATAAACTGGCTGTGCTGACCTTTTACATCTGGTTTGCGCACAACCAGCTGCAAAAAGGCATATGATTAAACCTGATATGTGGTAGTGATTTTTAGAGGTGATCCTACAATAATCTGCCCCTAAAAATTGATTTTGTAATTTGAAATTTCTAAGAACAAGTAATTTGTTTACACTCCCATATTAAAAGCAAAGCGCTCCTAAAGATATACTAATGCATACTGGCACATCCTCCAAATCACTAACGGGGAAAAGCTCAATAGTACCGGTTTAGAAACCCAACTGGCTCATTTTTTACCTATTCCATAAAAAAGGGAGACACTCCAATAGATATACTAGTGCATCATGGCACATCCTCCAAATCATTATTGGGGAAGGGCCCACCAGTATCGGCTGAGAAACCCATGTAGTATGTGTTTCGCAACTGGTTCTACCACTACAAAAAAACGTTTTTGGCGACGGTTAACATCAACTTTTGGAGATGTTTAGGTGCGCCTCCGGGAAGCACATCTGGACTCGACGAGCCCATCCAGGGCACGCCGCTTGCAGTGACCGCCACTGCCGCTACGAGGTTGCCGCTGCCAGATGCACCTATGCGATGCTCCCGCCGCCGGAATAGAAAGAGGGGCGCCCACAGCTTGGTGAAAGAAGGGCTTTCGGCGGCCTGACTTGTTTAGAAGAGAGTGGAAGGGAGAGAAAGAGGGAGATGAAATTTACATGGGGAGGAAAAGGAAAGCCTTATGGGCGTTTTGGGCTCGTTTTGATCTGTGGTACTTTTGGAGGCGGGCCTTATAGCTCCCGCCTCCAACAATCGATTTTCGGAGGCACATATGGACAAACGCCTCTAAAAATTAAAAAAAATATCTACCTTCGTTAATCTGGGACATGTTTTTTTGTAGTAATCCCCTAAAATGTTTTTTAGTATTGTACGAAACTAAGACAACAAGTCTCGGTCGTTTAGTACTGAATTTATGGCACAGTTCTAAAACCAGCTTGCCTGTTGGTAACACCAGCCGATACTAAATCTCTTTCATCCACAAAATAGATAAGAAGAAAATTGAACCTACTTTGGGGGTTAATACACACAACGCCATGTGATTGTATTAACTCATAAATGTGTCTGGACAGTGCATGGGGTTCGACATCATCCTCGCGCTAGCCTCCTCTACCATTGTGCCCATACAGCACATTTATCTATCTCGGAGAGATGCTTTCATTTTAGGCCAGTCTCAATGGAGGTTTCATGGACACTATTACCTAGAGTGACACTTCATCTAATAATACTTGAAACTAGGATGAAACACCCCTCTCTCAATGCATAGTTTCATCTATTGTTGTTTTCTAGGTGACATGCAAGACACAAATTGTCTTGGTAACTGGGGAACAAAAGTGTCATGGTGATGACACTGCTTCCTTCTCTTTCTTCATAAATACAGTGCCAAGTCACCAAAATCGCCTATATGGCACCCTATTTATTGCCCATGACACTCCCATTGAGACTGGTCTTAGATTAACCCGTGGAGACCTAACACCGAACTGGTATTAAAGGCTGGTAACCCAGAATTCAGTGTTTCTTAGCCGGTAGTATTAGTACCAGATGTGAAGTTATTTCTTCATGTTTGGGGGCCGACCCCTCCTATTCGGTATGGTAAGGTCGTCACCACCTCAATTTGCCATTCCGTCACTTGTCGAAATTGGGTTGTCTTCATTTATTAAAAATATTTTGCTCTTTATTAGGCCAAGGTAATAAATTCAAGTAGCTCCTCTGCCATACATTTTTATCACTGATAATCAGTGATATGGGTCCTACGGTACATACTGCAGCATGATTAGCCCAGTGTTTGTTTTTCTTTTTTCAAATGGATGATGGTTATCGATGCATGTATAATTGTCATCAAGTAGACAAAGATTATTTTTTCATGCCCAAATCGAGGCAATCTTTATTATTATTCATAAAATGAGTCGCAGTCTTTTTTTGGAAATAATGTTGATTTGTGATTTTTTGTTGCAAATAGTTTACGACCTTATGAAGATCCCAAATAAGACAGAAATTCTATCGGCAACTTGTTGAAACTGTGAAATAAATAAAACTAAACTTCTGCTATTTGATATAACACGTTTGGATACCTCTTAATGTATATCATATATGACATCGATACTTTTCATCATGGGACTTTAGTTTAGTAAAATTTATAAAAAAAATATACTATTTAAAGTATAGAAAGTTATGCACAAGAAAGATCAAGCATGCTGCCAACTCATGGTATATATTGGTCAGCCATGTTAAAGAAAGACATGGCACATATAGGAAACTCTGAGGGGCCATAAAATATTTCTATTGGTGTAACTTGGGTGTATATTTGATTATCCAGAAACTTGCATTAGCGAAGCTTCTATGAGTTTATACAAAGAAACTGCCCATCCTCCATCGTTGTTTTGGGGTTGTATGGTATAGTGATAGTTGTGGAATGGAATAAAAAAACATGTATGACTGTGCTAGCTCCTCGGGTTCTATTAACTGGATACAGTTCTTATATTGTTAGAGAAAGACAGTAGCGATAGGAAAATCACGTCACTTTGAAAGGCTCAGCAATGGCAGAGGACGACCTTGCTGTCCGGCCCACTTGGGAAATTATGTGCGGTTTTCGAAAATTGTGGTATTTCTTTAAGTAATATTGTAAAGGGCATGTACCGATCGCCAATAATGGAGGAAGCAGCTAGCAGTCCTATATGTCGCTACCATTTCCTGAAAGTCATTGTGGAACAAGTGGGGAGAAGAATTCCACCAGAATAATACAAACCCTGCTAGTTGCAGGATGCGGCTATACAAGATCCCCTGACTTCTGAAACAAAGAGGCTAAAACTTTCCAGCATCCTATCCTCGGAGACAGGAAACAACCATATTATCGTCATTAGCCATGGCTCAACTAAACCTGGTCGTCTTGCTCCTTGCCGTGCCATGGCTATTCACCGGAGCCATAGTTGTAGTAGATGGACAGCACTACACGGCCTATATGCCTTACTGCTCCAACACAGACAACTACACAATGGCCAGTGCATACCAGGTGAACCTCGTCAGCCTCATGAGCGACCTCCCCCAAGGCGCCATCAACAACCGCGGCTTCTACTCAAGCATGGCTGGAGAGGCACCTGACCAGGTGTTTGGCCTCACCATGTGCTATGTGGACCGTAACTGGACCCAGTGCCAGGATTGTGTCCGGGCCGCGGCAGCCGGGGTGCAGCAAACCTGCCCGTTCAGCCGGGAGATGGAGGCGTGCTACGACGCCTGCGTCCTCCGGTACTCCAACGTGTCCTTCCTCTCCGTTGCCGACCCCACAACCGCCCTGTACATGATCCTGAGGTCCTCCGTCGTCTCCGATGCGCCCAGCATGGTCGCGGCGCGGCAGAAGCTGATGAGCCAGCTCGCAGCGGGGGCCGCAGCTGCGGAATCGTCGCCCCAGCTGCTAGGGCTCGCAAACGGGAGCGTGGGTTACACGGACTCCCTGGGAGGACAGCAGGTGATATACGGGCTGGCGCAGTGCACCAGGGACCTCAACGCCAGCGAGTGCACCAGGTGCCTCATGAAAACCATTAGCGACCTGTCGAGTACTTTCCCCAACGACACCTACGGCGCTGTTAAGGCCTACAGCTGCTACGTGGTGTACAGCGTCGGGGGAAACTTCCTCAGCATCAGCATCCCGCCACCAGGTTAGATTCAGAGGACACCCAATTAATTTAATTACTCTAGTTCTTTATATTTGTCATATATGCCTGCAGTGAATTGAGATTATTCAGAAAAAAGATATTTCCCCTTGGGCTCGTATGGGAATTAGTGCAATGGAAAGAATGGTATGAGACATCAGCAATAATTTAAGGGCTGTTGGATCGTCCGATCCATTGGAAATAGGGAACAATTATACTACACAGTTGATCCCACATGTGGACCCTGCGATGTGGGTCCACAAGCGGGCCCCATTATGGACCCAATACTGGTTCCCACCGTACGATTGGTCCACAGAGCCAATTACATGTGGGACCTCCTATAGGTTTGCAAAAAAAAATCTAAATTTTCATAAAATCAATCCACACTCTGCCTACGTCGTCTCCACATAAAACCCCCTGAACTTAGGTGAAATCAATTTGTACTCTATGATCAACAAATCCACAGAAAACTACCAGCCTATACCACAGCATTGACACCTATGAAGACTCGCTTAATTTGTTTTAGTGACGAGTTAAATCGCCTCGCATATTTACACAGTGTGTATACCACAACAATGACATATATGATGACTACCACCTACAAGCTTTATCGCTATGAATAAACACTTGGACCATCCATAGACATATCTTAATGTTCCACACCTCACACACATGCATATAACAATTCAAATCAAATTTGACCGAACCCACAATAAAACTTTATTAGCACATATATACATCCATGATAGGCCTTTCCGCGGTGCCAACAACGCAAAAATTTTCTAGTTAGTTATAATAATGCAGAGTCCACTTCAATTCACTCATTTCCAAACAAGTCATTAGAGATGACCATGAATTTATAGGGACTTAACCCCGGACTCTAAAAGAGATTAGTCAATGTTTTGTACTCCAGTTGAATATTGTAGATGCTGAGTATCATTTTCATGAGGGGGAACAACACATCTAATAATGGTCCCTGTTTCATGAAATTAAAAGCTCCATCTCCACCACCAGCACCATCTCCACCACCAGAAACAACAGTGTCGCCCGCTCCGACGACATCGCGAAACAAAAAGGCTTTGTTAGCTGGTGTCCTTGTTGCTTCTTCTTTGGTGAGCATTATAGGCATTGGCACCTTGGTTTGGTTCCTGCAACGCCAGCGCCACACACGAAATGCCCTGCAAAAGGAGCAAGAACTATATATGTTTAATGAAGAGCCCCAAGTCCTAGACATGTTAAATGATGAGTTATTTCAGGGGAATGTACCAAGGCGGTTCAAGTATAGTGAGTTAGCATTTGCAACTAGGGATTTCAATGACAAGGAGAAGCTCAGTGAAGGAGGATTTGGGTCAGTGTATCGTGGGTACTTGAAGGGTATGAATCTTCATGTTGCCATAAAAAGAGTGTCCAAGAGCTCTTGGCAGGGCAAGAAGGAGTATGAATCTGAAGTGTAAATCATTAGTCGCCTGAGGCACCGCAACCTTGTGCAGCTCATTGGCTGGTGCCATGATGGAGGGGAGCTCTTACTTGTGTACGAGCACTTGCCGAACCGCAGTCTTGACACTCATATTCCGAGCAAGAGCAAAGTAACATGGCCAGTCAGGTAGATCAACAAATACACGCATCGTAAGTTTGATTTCCTTGGCTATTTAAACAGAGTACTTAATAACTTTACTGCCTTATGCACTGTCTTCAGGAAGGAGATTATACTTGGAATCGGTTCTGCGCTTCAATACCTACATCACGACTGGGAACAATGTGTTCTGCACCGTGACATCAAGCCAAGCAATGTTATGTTGGATGCATCCTTCAACGCTAAACTAGGTGATTTCGGACTTGCGAGGCTTGTTGACCACGGCAACAGGTCGCGCACAACGGTACTTGCCGGAACAATGGGGTACATGGACCCGGAGTGCTTGCAGTCCGGAAGGTATAGTACAGAATCGGATGTCTACAGTTTTGGAGTTGTGGTGCTTGAGATCATCTGCGGTCGGCAACCACTCATGCCACCTGAAAAAACCGGACACTCCCACAGCCATCTTGTACAGTGGGTCTGGGAACTGTATGGCCATGGACGGATCATCGGCGCAGCCGACGTGTAACTTAATGGCGAGTTCGACAGCCTAGAGATGGAGCACTTCATGGTCACCGCACTCTGGTGCACCCATCCTGACCGCAACCTTAGGCTCTCGATCAGACAGGCAATGAACATCCTGCGGCAAGAGGCGCCGTTGCCGCACCTCCCAGTAAAGATGCCGGTTGCGACATTCATGACGCCAATTGAAGGCGTGTTATCTGAAGCTGTGACTGACAGCAGCAGCACTACGAGTAACAGTATGATGAATGAGATCTCATCATTGTTGAGATGACTGGTACAGTGACTTAAAGCTTTGAAAAGGTATCTTAGACATTTGTAGTTCCACCGAAATGTTTGGCAGTATACGCAGGGCTGTACCAAAGTTATCGAGGCTTATGGTGCGAAAAAAATGAGACCCTACGTTTAGAAAATACAATAGATCAAAATGTGTGGATTTCGTAATGTAAGTCAAGACTGCTCGTGCCTTCTTTGTTTCTTGCACTTCTTCAACACTGGAATTATGCTTTCTAAATACAAAGCTAACAGCACCATTGTGACAATCGTGAAAGAAAACATCTGGAACTTCGCTGTCTAATTTGAGATAAAGTTGCATATTATTTAGCTTGAACATTGTTTCTTCTTCCTTTCCTGGACTTCATCATGGCGTGGTTATTAATTACAGTTTTGAACTCCATGCTAACACATAAATCTCCCACTGCATGGTTAAATGAGATCATTCATGTAGTTTGCGCTTCCTCGGTTTCATTTATACGCTGCTTTTATGAATTCACAAAAGGGAACGAAAACAAAAGCACATGTTTTACATTCAGCTACCACGGATCGAATTGAATACTAGTACATATAGTCTCCAATGTGTTCTATTTTAACTCTAGAGCAGTGTCTTTTTTCTCCTTTGTCTCAAATTTACTGGATCTATAACCACATGCACTTCAGGTGTGGATTACACATTGACGAAGATCAGCGTCCTTTGTGGGAGCATCCACAGTATGGCCCTTTACCTTGCATCAGCGGTAGTTTTTGGCCCTCTGCCCAAAAAGCACTTAACGGCGTTGTGCCTTTGATAGAGACACGACAACACTTAACGGCTGGCGCTCGGCCGCACGTTGCCCGTCAGCGACCATCCCCTGCGTGGAATATTTGCCGTGTATTGGTCACCAGGCACACAGCAAATCCCAATGTCGGGTGCTGTCCGTTGCGTCCGTCAGCCGGCCATTCCCTGTGTCGAGTATTTGTCTTGTGTGGGTCATAAAGCACACGACAAATGTGAGCTTCTCCGTGTGTTTGACATCAAGCGCGCAGCAAATACACTTTGTGCGTGTCTTTGCGGCGTGCTTCAACTCTTGCACACGGCAAAGAGGTTGTTTGCCATGTACCCGAAATAGGCAAATATTCAGGCACACCGGAAACTAGGTGTTTGCCGTAGTGCACTCCACCATAGGGTTGGAGCTTCTGTTGCGCTAAATCTACTTACATCTCGTCCTGCAGTTATTCCCCTGAAATCTGCAGGGCATCTATGGTAACAGCTGTTGGATTAATCGGTAACAGCTGTTGGATTAATCTGTCGACGTCTGTATGTGAAGTTAATCTCACATAATCTGCAGCAAGTCAATGGACGGGTTTTCGACTCCTTGTTTCATTCGCAGCATTTGTGTCTTTCCCAATGCCTTGTATTCCCTCGGTTCAACATATCATTCCTCATTTTGCTCTGTTTCAGAGCTCGGAGTATGAAAACGTGTACTTATAGCCCAAGTGATACAGATCGTATTTTTTTAGATGCAGTGGCATCCAACTGTTATGATCTCATGGAACAGTTCACTGCTGCTACGGAGACATCAATTACTGATGGTAAGTCCATAAGCTGTTAAAGTAGGTCGCTGTTTTTAATATATCTGTGATGGCATCTGACAAGCATTAATTTTAGCAGCTACAGGGCAACCGCAGACTATCGCAGCCACGATGAGGGACTAAAATATCAGCAGAATTTCTGTTATATTTCTCCATATCTGGTGTTTTTGAATGTGAATAGCACTAGGTATTTCGGTAAAAGAGAACGCTAGTATTAGAATTTGATCGTGGTTGTTAGATTAGGTGCAATTTTCGGAAGCAGCATAACTTTTTCTCTTTTGGGTTCAATCGATAGATTGTTTTCTACCGAATCTCACTGACGTGACTGCGGTGACTGAAAGCATCTGCAACACTTCGTTAGAGAGCTTGAGCCAAGTTGCACACTATAGGTGGCAACATTGTTACTTCTTTTGTTACTGACTCCGTCAGGCTTTGCTTCTATACCACTAGTCTTCAACTCCACAGATTAGGGCATGAATCTATCGTGGTTTGGTTAAACACTATCGTTCCTGTGATTTGCTTTTCGACGGATGACATGTAATATATTCTGCTCCAAGAAAGTACAAGTGTTCCTTCGAAATATGGTCACTGGTTATTCTGTTTACACAATTCTGCTTTGACAGATGGAAATGAACACACTAAAAAAATACCGACACTGAAACACTGATACCTTGCCAGGGTCTCTAGCTCTTATCGTGTTAATATACCGAGGCAACAAGTCCCCCGCTGGTTGTGCAGCTGCTCTCCTGAAATATACTGTTTGTCAGATCCATCACGGAGCTCAGGCAACAAGTTCCCATGGGCAGTATTTCATTTCCAATGCCTCTTAATCCCTCCGTCCAACAAACCATGGAAGGTTTTTTGTTACAGGTTGCTCTGATCTCTATTCAACTTTCTCTGATTCGTAGCCTAGGTAAGGGCAGTACGAAATTACAGCATAAGAAACGAAAACAGGAGCTGGACAACTTTCTCTGCGCAGTTTAGTCTGGTTGGGATGGAATAGCATCCAATTTTTTATGGGCCAAAGGAAGAGTTTGCTGCTAGCTATAAAAGAGAAACCGGGTAATGGGAACCTGTACATTATCAAACAATATTACTTATATCAGTCCTTTTAAGCTTGGCGCTACACTGTTGACGTGAGCCCATAAAGGCTATTAAATGAAACGGGTTTATTAGTAAATTTATCTGGATATAATTTTTTTTACATTCTTATGGAAAACTATTTTTGTGACAATAGGTAGCCGTCCAAATATATACGCTATACAAGTTAAATTTGTGTGGTCCATGTGGCTTAGTTGTAATTAGTTAGTTTAGACCTGCCTTGAGGGAGTATTAAGGCAAACTTATAAGTTAATTCATGTCATTCCAAGCATAATAAGAATCCTTTTTTTATACAAAATGAGAACCGGCAGGACGTTTCAGTTTTCAAGGAAATTGTGCTGCATGTACATAACATGGAGGAGGATAGTCGACGACATTAGCTTTGTCCCAAAACACTCAAAAGTGCTGCTGCCTCCATCCTTCATTTCGCGCCAAGCCTTGAATTGTTGATATATTGAAGTATGGTGGTAAATTTTTTTCTCTCCGAATACTGTGCCTTACATAACAAATTACTGTGATGACATTATTTCCCTTACGGAAAATTTGAGATTTGTATCAGCTGCAGTTTTTTTTTTTTTTGGAATGGAACAGGAGGGGCAAACCCCTACTGGATAGATTTATTTGCATAATGTAACACAGATGGCATCGGAGAAGATATTGTCTTAAAACTGATGGTTTATTCGTATACATGGATGATCAAGTTGATGCCGTGAGCCCTGAACCAGCACCTCTCCAAGTAGCAGAAGAGCCTCACACGCGGACCTCATACAGCTCAAGTAGCTGCGTCTGGCGAAGTCCCTCAAGTCCTCAACAACATGGTCACCCAGATGCATACTATCGTGCTCTTGAAGGTTCACGTCGCAACAGCAAACTGAACGCTAATATTGTGCTGTTGCACTTTGCAGCAGAAAATGGCACACATTTTCGATTTTCCACGGCGCCCTTTTAGTCCACTCATCATCCTCCCCATGCTGCACAAAGTGAAATTCAGCAGGAAAAGGACCCGAACCTGACCAAGAATGCGGAAGAAAATTTCCTAGTGATTTCCATTCTTGCGCAAGGTTATTTTGTCTGACAGTTCTGTTTCTTCCCCAACATACCCATGTTAATCTTATGTCTGGTTGTAGCCAACCAAAAAAGGTCAAAAGGGAGAAAGATACTATCAAATGTAGAATATGTATATGGTGACTCTCAGAACACGTCATGTTTTTTGTTGCTTGTTGTTTATATATAGATAGAGGGATGTGAAATATTACAATGAGGATAGAAGTATCATGCTTGTTAATCATATACAAAGCATGGAACAATAAAGTTTGGTGCGCTGATTTATTGTCAATACCAGTGGCATTCAGTTCCCAGATCGGATTCCGTAATTCAATTTTTCTTTTTACGTATGTAGCAATAGAAGAAACAAACTTCTTCATGGAATTTGTCTTGCCATACCACAAACATGTAGTCCTCGACATTAATATGCACAAGATTACTATTGACATTGATCATTTTGTCAAGTTTATTATACTATAAATCGTTTTCTGACAAAACTAGGATTATCTTAATTAAGTGCTACTTAAGTAATGATCCCATGCCAAGCGTACATGTCTTTTATACTGGAAAATGGAACTAAATGGGCTCTGGTTGTAATAAATTCTTCTCTTATAGTTCATTTTTCTTAAAACCAATCTTTTAAGTCCTCCCTCCGTTCTATATTATTAGTCATCCTATGTGCCATTTTGAATGTCTAAATTCATGGCATTTTCTATGAACCTAGATATATAATTGTCTAAATTCATAGCATCTTCAATAAATTTGCTAAAAGGCAGAATAACTAATAATTTGGAACGGAGGGAGTAGTAATTACTTGCTCAGCAGTGAGAGGCCTACACCTGGTCTTCCAACTAATTATTTTGGATATATGAGTTTGGAATACACTTAAATTATGATTATTACTCCATTTTGAAAAAAAAAAGTTCAATAACAGGGTAGTTGAGACCTAGGCTTTACTATGGTACATTAATCAGAAAATATCATGCCAGAGACCATGCTCTTAGGTACCAAGATAGGTGCCGATTAGGAGATCTACTCTACATTTAACTAAATGGAGCGATGTGTTGTCCACCAGATTCAAAAACGTTTGGACTAACTGTGATGTCTACACCTTTTGTGACTACCTCTAATTCTATAACATAATTATATACGGTGTTTGGTATATATTTTGCATTTATATTGCAACTTATTCCTTTTGATTCTTAACCTACTTATTTGCAAATAAAATGAATTGAATGGTTAATTCCATAACATACACCAATTGGTTTAATTACTATACGTGCATTTCCTATCAAGATCATCATTATATCGTGTGGACAACTAGCAGTGATTACTAACCCCAATATATGGATTCTCGTCCTCCTCAATCTCGAGGTCCAATGCTTTCTTTCAAGATAATAATGATCCCGACAATTAATTCGACAAGAGGTGAATGTCAATTCACATGAGAAAGAAAAGAGTAATGTGAAACCCAAGATTGATAGTTGTTGTTAATTACAACATGCATTTTGATAGAGTGCCATACACCCAAGCACCTGGTCATGTAGTAGAAGCCCATAAAAGGATCAGAAGTTCCTTGTAGTAGATACGATGCACTCTGTTTGCGTGCTGGCATATAGGAATTCTGGAACTCATCTTCTTTTTCTTGGAACCAACTAAGAAATTGTCAGGACAAAGCATATGGTTGAACAACAGCTGGCCCGAAGTACCAGCAGCAACAAGTCTCCTGCTGCCTTCCGCTCCGAGAGGAGTAGACATAATTAATTATTTCTTGGCTCACTGGTGTCATTCTACTCTTAAGTTATGTGGCAAACTGAAGATCGGAAGCAATCATTTTTTTGTAAATGGACTCTATTGTCTCTGGTGGTTGTTTTTATTGTCGACAGGGAAGATGATAGTTTGGCCAGACATGAAGCATCAAAGAACGAAGTTTGGTGATTGCATTTATTTGTCACCAGTTAGAGCATTCGGATCTGGCCTAACCTATTTCTGGCAGCGATGAAGTAAGTGGTGAAGGAGGAAGAAGAGAGCCGTGATGGCTGTAGGTGGTGGTCCACGTAGGCAGTCGAGGGTGCTTCGGACCCAAATGAAAGACTTAATAGTTCGTGGGGGTAAATATGCACTTTTAGAGTTCATGGACCCAATCGGCACACCTCAACTAATTGAAGGACCTATGGTGTATTTTACTCTATTTAGAATGTCTATTGTAGACAATGAACAGTGAGCCACAGCATAATTAATTGCATTATGAAATCCAAAAGTACCAACATCAGGCCCCAAAACTGAATAAGCGCATGGACATAGTCATGGTTTTCTGAACCTTAAGCTATTATCACAATTCTTAGGGAGGTACCCAGTTTTGATGCAGTTCATGGAGAAGACTAAAATATTTTGGACAAACATCCGAATCACTTGAAATGTATCACTTGAGATTCTAAACCCCAATATCTTAATGCTGACTTAGTGCAGATACGCTCATCCAATCCTCCGAAGCGCAGCAAAATGCTGACTAAGGGAATTTTGAATTCCATCGGACATTGAGGTGCTAACAAGTCCTAGAAAACCATTGAATCGTTCTTATTCCTTAAATCGCTTCTCTCTCCGATTAAATGAGTAGCTCGTCGAATTGGATGTGGCTAGCTTTTTATTGAAAATGCACCCCATATTTGTGTTCACACATTTAGTGCTGAGGGAATCAACAATAGCTGCCTAACTTGAGTCAGACCTTATGGCCAGGTCACTAACAAGTAACAACACATTGGCCTTGTGATTAGTCCTGTAGGGGTTGATTCCGGCTTATACTAGTTCAGCCAGTTAGTTGTTGATTTTTAAATAATATTTCATTTTTGAAAAAATTGCAGAACTAGGATGCAAAATAAGATATATATATAATTGAAGAAATGCATGGTACTCGGTCGGCTGATGCAAAATACTCAGTCAGTCAGCTAATGAAGGCCTGATATACCTGCTGTTTTGGCTACACAATAGCCAATTTCTACCGTGGCACTCACAGGACAATGTATCCCATGTGCCAAATTTGGGAATGTGCCACATGAGTATTCTACAATAGTAGGTATTGAAGAATCCATACAAGAAACTTTAATAAATTTGAAAGAAATTGTGTTGAAAAGTAATTCCTATGGAGTTAGAGGTGCATCAATTTGCGAGGCGTATCGGCACTTGAATAGACGATATGCCTGATATTGTTTGTTTGGTTGATGAATAATAATAACCGTTGTATGTGTGAATGCATCACCATCTCAACGCCATGCGAGGATCGCATGCATGAGTTCCTGACCGAGGAAGAAGTAGGCAGCACAATGAGCGCCACCCATCATCGGTCCGACGATGACGACCAGGAGCAGGCCCCATCACGAACGAGCGTGTCGTCGCTCTGGTTTGCGCGTCCGAGCACATCGCACGGTCGCCGTGGAGTTCAATGAACATACACCAATTGATTTAATTACTACATGTGCATTTCATATCAAGATCATCTTTTTATCGTGTGCACTACTAGATGTGATTACTAACCCCAATATGCGGATTTGCGTCCACCTCAATCTCAAGGTCCAATGCTCTTTTGCCAGAAAATAAGGATCGTGCCAATTAATTCGGCAAGAGGTGAATCTCAACTCACACGAGAAAGAAAAGGGTATTGCAAAATCAAAGATTGATAATTGTGGTTACAACATGCATTTTAATAGAGTGCCATACACCCAAGCACCTAGTCATGTAGTCTTAGCCCATAAAAAGATCCAAAGTTCCTTGTAGTAGATATGATGCTCTCCGTTTGCGTGCTGGCATCAAGGAATCTGGAACCCATATTCCCTTTATCTTGGAGCCCACTAAGAAATTGTCAGGACAAGGTATAAGGTTGAACAACAGCTGATCCGTAGTACCAGTTGCAACAAGTATCCTGCTGCCTTCCGTTCCAAGAGAATTAATTATTTCTTTGCTCATTGGTGGCAAACTGAAGATTGGAGGGAATCAGTCTTTTGTCAATGGGACTCTATAGTCTCTGGTACTAGTTTATATTGCTGGCACGGAAGATAATAGTGTGCCGTATCATGTTTCCTTCTCAGATATATATATGAAGCATCAAAGAATGAAGTTTGGTGATTGCATTAAAGGGACGTTTGATTAGGTCATTTATGTAGTGGTATCTGTTCATGAAAGCTAAAATTTGAGTTTTTCCAAACGACCTCGGATGGAGAAACATTTATTATGAAAGTTGCGTGTTTGAACGCCGGCGGCTGTGTAGTGCACGAATTATACATGAAAAAAATGCATGACCTGTGAGTCGGGTCTCTCTGCCATTAAATATATCTTTTGCAGTTTTTTTGAGGCCCCTAAACCCCTAAGACCCGGCTGTGATAGAGCACATCACAGCTGATCGGTGGTTGAAACCCGATGTATTGATCAACATAGCCACTATAAATCAAATGCCTCAAATAACCGTCTGCGATGAGGGATTTGGAAGCGGCTTTGTTGCCGATTCTGTAGTAGTGACAGTTCTATGAATTTTCACTCCTTTAGTATTATACTTCTAATTGCAAATAGTTCATGTATGTGGATATATCACTACTACACAGACCTCTTCCCAACTGGTTCGTAACACACCTTTCCAGCCGGTTCGCCCGGGGGGGGGGGGCATTTTGGTACAGACAATCGTGAAGGATCAGAGGGCGACACCTCGAAGCGAGCAAGCCACCACGCCCAAGCAACATCTCGTCAGCTGGAGCGGGACCCATGGTTTGACCTCATCAGGGAGAAGGATGTTGCATCCGCCCCTCACTTTCTCACGAATTCCTCACTCAACATATGTACAACGAGCTTCTCCCTCGAAGTTAAAAGGGAAAGATCCCATCATGCAGACAAGGTTTGACCTCCACTCTGAACATACACCTCAAATTGGAACTTGTGACCGTCTACCTCTCCCAACCATTTGTATCCCACTTCTACGAACTGGACTTAGGATTTTTCGCCTGAACTAGTATAAATATCGTCTTCTATTTGCAACTCACCCAAGCCAAATGCGCAAGACTATAACTTACCAACCAGTGATTTCATACATTAAAAGTAAGGTCAGTGGCACTTGTTGCTACGCGATCTTGGCCTCGTAGGAATAGAGGTATTTGAGTTTTTGAATCAGCATATAGGACAAGTTCATCATCGAGAGATTTTTTTTAACGAGCTCCCATTCACCCCTCCCCTGCCCACTCTGGCCGACAGCGAGGAGTGCATTTTGGGCGTCTTTGTTGTACTGTGAAATTCTCAAAAATTTAGTACCGGTTGCAACAACTGATACTAAATGTGCACCCTCCTAGAAAAAAAAAACTTCTGAGAGGCTTCGTGCGCCCTCGGGGTCTCAAACCCATGACCTCTCGCCTCGCTTGTAGGCCCCTCAACCATCCCACCTACCTAGCACATGTGGTTCAGAGATGGACACTATCCATTTAACTATTCCAGGATGGATTATTTAGTACTGAGTCGTAACCATTTAGTACAATCTTGTGTTACAAGCCGATACTAAATGAACGAGGGGGAGGGAGGCGCTCGGGACCCCCCTGGACAATTTAGTATCGTCTCGAAACACCAACTGGTACTAAATGCAATCATGTAGTACCATATGATGTTATGAGCCAGTTCAAAATGCTCCTGTGCTTACAACCTGGAACTAAGTGGACTTAGCACTGGCTCAAAAAACTAAGTGTCCTTACTAACGTGAAGTGGACGAATGCCCCGGTTTCTTCTAGTGCACAAAAAGCATTGCTCAATAGTTACCAAGCTTGGAGGGTAGATCATCAAATGGATACTCCAAGTTTTCCCTGATAATGACAAATGATTCCAGAGAAGCTGGGATTAAACAAAACTTATACTTGCATTATCGCATAGTAATTTATACGGAGTAGTTCCTATCTAACGATGACTCGGAGATCTCAAACAAATGCAGATTGTGTTTTGCCATATGAACACCTACTATGTAGATGCAAGTTTTCTTCATCATGCTTATATTATACACATTTATTTGCTTCCATGTTGAATTTGCTTTGAGCATACATACTGCAGAAATGTAGCTACTTATGGTGTCACTGTAATGTTCTGTGCTACCTAGCTGTAATTCTCTTCATGCAGTGTTTACATCTCATGTTTTGTGCTACCTAGCTACTTATGGTATCACTGTAATTCTCTTCATGAAGTGTTTACATCTCACACCTGGTTTTAGAAAGAAAACCAGATGCATCTCATATGTGCGCTAGAATTAAGTTTCACACATATGACAGACTCCATGAATAAACAGAACACAAAGGTACAGCGGAAAGAATAAAATAAAGACAATACAAACGTATTCTAGCAGCGGAATCTTCAACTCTTCACCACAGGCAGCTGACTGGGGGTTGCGTACGCCTAGCATCATCTTCAATAACTTCACACAGCTTCTGAATATTGAGTAGCAATAAGCAAGGATGAGTACACTTATGGTTGGTACTCAGCAAGGCCACCGAAATAACCAGAACAATTTAATCATCAACTTCAAGTATATTAATCATGTGAGGGTCCAGGCCGTTCATGACTGTGAACACGGCTGTTATAACAGTTTTATACTCTGCAGAGGTTGTACACTGTAGCGATCTTACCCGAGAAATGGGCCCACTTAAGTATATTTCACCTTCCATTGGTGCTAATACACGAAAATGTTCCCAAGTGCGAATACGACCGTCGAGTCGAGCTCGACTAACTGCAACTGAAGATCGTCCGTTCATACTCTCACTCGAAGGTGAGTTCCAAAGATCACATCATTCCACAATTCAAATTACCACAAGTCTCAGAGTTATTACAACCAAATTGAAATGATAAATAAAATAGTTTGAGTTCATGCAGCGGAAAGTAAACGAGATACTAGCGACGATCCGTAGTATCGTCACGATGAAGTCAACCGTGACGCTACTCCTCGCGATCCTCGGAAGAGGTCGGCTCCCACTCGATGCTGTAACTAGGAGGAAGCTGGGAGGCCCAAGCCATAGAGGCACCTACCTCCTGAGGGGACGGTCCTGAAAATTTAGCCACAAGCAAGGCTGAGTATACTAGTTATACTCAACAAGACTTACCCGACTGGTGATCACTACATCACCGACTCCTAAAATGAGAGGCTATTTGGCTAGTGGGGTTCTTTTGCCAAAAGCGACTAAGCTGATTTCTAGTTTATCCATCTTGATTTTAATTCCTTTAACCTATCCACTCTAGGTGAACCTAGCTAGACAACCAAGTTTTGCAATACAATTATTCCATACAAAGATTTCATCCTTCCAAGTTCACTTCATAATATGTCATACATCGGTCAAGCAGTCTCATTAACCGCGAGAAGCGGACAGTTCGAACCGAATTTACTACCTGGCCAGGGAAAACCCACACGCACGGAATGGTTGGAAATGCCAACACATCCCAATCCTTTCTCCTCTCTCTGCGAGTGGCTCCCGAGTCCCAAAGCCTCAGGGTAAAGGTTTACCACTGCTGGGACTCACGCAACTACCCTCATGTGCCCATGGGATAACGTTTCCAAGACAGAGAGCTGTCGGACCTGCTCGCATCAATCGGATACCGGGACTTACCGGTCCCATAGTCCGTGCATATGTGTGGTACGTTCAAAAGCTTGACACAAAAGTACCACACGTTTCCAATTAAACCATCGATAGACGGGTATCTACAATCATCCGTCCATCATCTCTAGTGTTTCTGATATGAGTAGACATACAACTCCTATATCTCGCGGGTGTCGGAAACACTCGACTTCTAACGGTCCTAAGCATAGCGACTATCGAACCTACATACTAGTGTTCAATCAAAGGAAACTATGATCATGCAATCTAGGTTTTCATTCAACTCCTTGAAACTTAAATGCACAAACATATAACCAAGTAAATTGCGTAAGTAAAGTTAGGTTATGCTCCGGGGCTTGCCTTCCGGCTCGAAGCGGTACTCCTGCTCGGGGCTCGGATCCACATGCACCACGTTCACCTCGGGCTCCTGGGCAATCTCCTCGGCAGCGGGGACTAGCTCGTAGACTCCGTCGGCGAGACCCGAATCTACACGAGATGCATGAAATGTTTACATATCGAGATTTAATATAGTTAGGATTTGCTTAAACCTTGGTTAATGAATTGGAAAGGATAACATTAATTATAAGTAAATATACCCTTTTCATTTGGAAACTTGGATTTGATTTATGAGATTTAGGTTTTTCTCTATTCTTTTTCTTTTTCTTCTCTTTTCCACCATTTAAGTCCTTTTTCTATTATTCAAAAGGTGAACTTAGGAATATTATTTTCAGGTGCCATTTGGCCAGAGGCCTGCTCATGCCAAGGCAGGAGCCTAGCCCAAAACTTGGCTCAAGGTGATTTTTCTATAATTTATTAAAAATGTTCTTATCTTTTTGCCTAAAAACAAACTAAATTCCTACAAAAATAACTATAAGGTTTCTGTCCATACCACTTGGCACAGTGACTTAGGTCACCAAGAGTGACCTCTCTGAAAGTTTACATGTGGTATTGATTTATGGTTATTTTTGTGAAATTTCACCATGTTTAAACTACCAAAAATCATTTAGCCATTTTCCAATGTCCAAAAATTACCATTTTCATTTTTCTAAGGTTTCTAATGTCTTGATTAAGTTTCTGTGTGAAGTAGGTGATTTTTCACTGAGTGAATTATTTTCTGTGATTTATTTGCCAAAACAGCAAGGTATAAGTTTGGAAATTCATAACTCTAAATCCACTGGGAATTTTTGTGCACCACTTGGGCAGAGATCCTATGTCACCCATGAGTCTAACATATCCAAAGCTCAGCCCTAGTGCATTAGTGGATTTCAAGCTATGAAGAAGGGTGCTCAAACTTTGCCATTTTCAAATCTGTAAACTAAGCCTCAACTGAGTGAGGTGCAATGGAAGAAGTTTGACTTCTAGATTCACTGGTCACTACAAAATTTGTTTGGCATTTTTCTGACTTTTCTACGATTTTCTATGAATTTTTGAAGATTGCAGTGAATAGTGCTCAAAGGGTAGAATCTATTTACGCCGTGAACCCTAGAAGATTTGAATCCTCACAAAAGGGTCCCTGGAATCTTACAGTCGGACCCCTAGAAAAGGAAGAAGACACAAGTGAGTCCCCGAGTACGCCGGCGGCTAGACGGGGTCTCCGGCCTCGGTGAGTGGCGCAATGCGCAGAGGAGCTCACCGCGGTTCCTTGGAGCTAGAAGGCGACGACGGGGATGGCCAGGAACGTGGGCGACGACGGCGGTGGCGGCTCGGTCAACTCCGGCGAGCGGGGACCGGCGGCGTCGGGGTCGGAGAGGGTCGGGGAAGGGCTCGATGAGCACCTAGTTTTGAACTGAATTTTTGAAATTCGAGGGGCTAGATGGCAAAATTGGCCAAAGTGCCAATGGAGGCAAAGTTCAGAAATGTGAAGATGTACAACTTTGCTTTTTGCAGATTTTGATGTTAAGCGGTAAAATCTTGAGATTTGACTGAGATTCCATTTCAGCCTTGAATTTGAATTGAAAAATTCAATTTCCAAGCTTAGGATTTGAATTTTGAGATGCTTCCAAACATTTTTAGGCTATGGTTTGAAAAGGGAAGTTTCTTGGTTTGACTTATACTCCAACTTTCCCGTTTGCACTTTTTCAAGTTTTTAGAAAGTTTTTCAAGTTTCTTTATTGCTTCATTTGAATGGTTTTTGACTCAATTTGGGAGATTTTCCTCATTTTCCTTAATTCCACTTTTGAATTATACTTAGCTTAACTTAATCACCATTTTACTGTTAATTAACACCAGGGGTGTTACATACACTTTCACCACAATTCGCGTAAAAGCTCCGAAGAACTTTGAACCCAACCATGTTGTGCCGGCCAAAGCACGTACCATACTTCCAAGGTGTGACTGCATAGGGACGCTACGAGGCCTTTACAAAGAATTCCTACAGGTGTGTTTGTTCCCAGCACTTACGGTTTCAACAGAAGACATAGTCTTCCAATCCCCGCACCAACACATCCACAAACAAATATCAGCCCAACAGGCAGCACAAACACAACACATAGTTCATCTAATTATTCAGCCAAGACCAGAGCCATTTATAGTATTGTGGTTGTACGGGTAATCCCGGGTGGTTCTCCATGTTCCGATTAACATATATGATCTTATAAAGCACAGACAGAAGTATGGTTAGGGACACTTGCCTTTCCGCAAAAGAATACCACTGCTCAGTCTTCAACTCTTGTTCTTGACAGCTTCGGAACGATGCTCCTCTAATCATAGCAAACATCGAGCACAAGAACAAACATGCAAGCAAAGAAATAGATAGAACTAAGAACAATACACCAATCAAAAGAAAAGCTTTTAAAAGAACGTACTAAACGATGGGGCTTGATACTACGATCACGAAAGCGCAAGAAACGTTGAAAACAGAACCATGGTGGAAAGGATACAACTATCGAAAGGTTTATAATACAAAAGAAACAAAAGATTATATGCTTCTTTTATTTTAATTAAGAAAAGGCATGTAACGAATACTTAGAGAAATATTCAGTATTAAATTAATCAAATTATACTTTGATATGAAAAAAGTTGGGTTAAAGCTTAATCAATTTTATTTTCAAATATTTATATAATGATTATACCAATTAAATATTTTAATTTGCAATAAAACATGAGAGAGCATTTAGACGAGTAACTTCATGTAACGTGTTGGACTAAACAAGTTATATTGAAAGCACATTCAAGTTAGAAATTATTCATATTAATTTGAATTATACAAAATTGATGCTTTAACCTTAGTTAGATTTTAATTATGGAAACTAATTCAATAATTGTTAATCAAGTTAGCATGTGATTATAAAAGCTCGGATATAACCTATGTAGCTTTTATTTACGAAATATATTGAATAACCATTAATCAAATTGAATTATTTGATGAAACCCGAGGTATAATAGCTAGTTAAGTTTTATTTAGAAAACAATATTCAACATTGAGCATTAAGCAAATTAATTATTAGTTTATGAAAACCGATATATGAGATAATTAGATTTTATTTGTAAAAGCATATAAAATAAATATTTTAAATAAATTATAAAACATGGAGTTGGAGCTCTAATTAGATTTTATGCAATTTGTAAAAGATATAACAAATATTGAGCAAGTTAATATTTTATTTATTTTCAAAACATGAAACTCGGTAACCAACGATGTTAATCTAAACTTCACGCTTTTACAATATTAACGCAACAAGATTGAGATTAAACGGAGAAGAACTATGAGCTTCTAAAGGTTGCAGGGACCTAACCGCAAGGAAACGGATCTAACCGGGACCAGCAGGAAAGATTCACAAGACACATTGAATAGTGCTTGCGAAAAGGACAAAGACCGGGGTTAGATCTGGAAAAGACCATATGGCTCGGGTTAAGTTGAAAGGATCTATAAAATCTAGGGGGTTTTCTGCAAATCCTTCAAGACACAAAGAATAGAGAATTAGTTACAGGATTCCTGGAGGACCTAGTCACAAAAGCCTCTAAGAGCAGCCATGGCGGACAGAGCTCGGGTCGCTCTGCTCATCGGCTATTCAGGGTGAGGGGCTCGACGAAGTGGGAGAATAGAGAGAGGAGTTCGAGGAGAACTTGAAGGAGTGCTCACCAGTGGCAGAGGTGGACGATGGCGACCGGAATTTGGCTGGCCGCGGCGGCGACGCGGGTTTCTCGTGGCCGGACTCCTCCGGTGACGGAACGATGACGGGGATGGGTTGAACGGGTGCGCCTCAGCACGGTGAAGCTCGTGGTGCCATCAATTTGTCCCGACGAGGCTCCATGGCAGCGAATCGAATGGAGAGGCGGGCCTGCGCCTCTGCTCCGGTGAGTAATTGGAGCGGCGGCGCTGTGAAGGTAGGGCAAGGCGACGCTGCAGGGCAGCGAGGGGATGCGGCGGCGCATTAAATAGGCCAGCACGGGGTGCCTTGGCGTGCGCGCCGAGACGGAGGGGCGCGGCGGGGCGCTAGACTCGACCAGAGTCCTGCTCGGGGACAACTGGAGGACGGGGATAATAAGCTGGGACCACTGCTCAGTGAGAGAAGAGGAGGCGTGAGGGAGCTGGGCTAGGCGCTGGGATGCCGGCCAGCAGAAGAGGAGAGGGAGATGGCGGGTGGGCTGGGCTGCTGGGCTCGAAGATGCTGGGCCATGGAGAGATGGGTCGGCCCATGAAGGAGAGAAGATTCAGAGTTTATCATTTCGGGGAAATGAATTCCAGTTCAAAAACAAATCTAGGAAATCCCAGATAATGCATTTAAACCATGGAAAATTCTCTCCAAAGCTCCAAAAATCCTAGGAAGAGTTGGAAACTTTGAACCAAAATAAAATATTTGGAGTTCGTGAAAAAAGGATTTAAAGCCTTCCAATAAATGGATTTGACTCTAGGAAAAGAGAATTAATTTCTAGAAAAATCTAGGAAATTCTCAGGGATGATTTGATCGGCATCTAAACGTATTTTGAAATATCACACTCAAGAAATATTATATGCAACGGCATAAACGCAACACTTCAATTAGGACAACATAAAGCATATATATTTGATTTAGAAAAATGTTTATTTTCTTATAGTAAATTTCCTATAAATTAAACAAATGTTGAAAAGTTTTAATAACTTGTGAAAATTATTTATTTAATTTCTCTTTCTAATTCACATCCTAAAATCCTAAATTTCGGGGTGTGACATTACATCTCATGTTCTGTGCTACCTAGCTACTTATGGTGTCACTGTAATGTAGTCAATAGCAAATTTATTACTATCCAACAAGAAGTGTTCAATTATGACGTACGTACATACTGAGGAGATGCGGCCATGCAGGATTATATACGAGTCTCTAGCCTTTGCTAGAAGTTAAAGCCGGGTGTACATGTATGATATAAATTATTCGTGCTTGGCCTTCCATAAGCCGTTAGTCATGGGGGCATCAGGAAAAATGGGCACGGATGACCTGCCTATTCGAGTACGGCCTGTGTTGTTTCCTCTACTACTTTCAATTGAGCCACCAGGCCAGCATTGGAACAACGTAACCAAGTGCCCAAAATGTTGACGATCCGATATGATTGCCAACCGAGTAGACATCATGATTGAGTTTAATAGTTTATCATAGAATATTACTGACTATAGAGGTATGGCCACTACTAGAGAATCGGCTTTAGTACCGGGCCAAAAGCCATGTTAGTACCGGCTGCAGCAACAGATACTAACGGGGCCGCAGAATCGGCGGGGCAGACTAGTTAGTACCGGCTGGTAACAATAGTCACGTGATAAAAAATAAAGAAAAAAATTTGTAAACTTACCAGGAGGCGCGTGCGCGGTTCGTGGGATTCGAACTCACAAGTCACATGATTTTTTCACGCGTAAATGCGTGTGCGCGGTTCGTGGGATTCGAACTCACAACCTCTGGCCTCGCGCATAACCCCCTCTACCATCCCACCTATGCATCACTTGTGATTGAGTGGGATATGATTTCCTTTTGTACTATACCCTGCGGATCCATTTAGTACCCGCTCGTAACCCCAACCGGTACTAAATGCCAAAATTTAGTACCGGCTGGTGTTACGAGTCGGTACTAAATGCACGGGGGCCTCGGGAACCCCCCAAGACCATTTAGTACCGGCTGGTGTTACCAGCCGGTACTAAATGGTCCGAGGGCCCTCGGGAGCCCCCAGGGACACGTTAGTACCGGGTTTTAAGACAACCGGTACTAACGTGTGAGGGACGAATGCTCGATTCTCTTATAGTGGGCAATATGGAGAAGATAAAATATATGTAGTTTAATTTGTGATTTTTTTTAGCATATTCAATTGTGATTACTCAGCTGTTTTTCAGCACTAAATCTCAGGAGGTAGTTCAGTGGAGAATGTCATCTGTTGCTTCATTGGTTTTGTGTTACTACTAATAAAACTGATCGGAGAATATTCTGAACGAGCAACGTCATGAACCTTGCTACAGATACTAACGAGATCTCGATACTAACAGACCCATAAACTCTTGTTATATAAACACGATGGAAGACTAAATTAGTATTCATCATAGAACTATCTAACGTGCTGCAACTTATCTAGTAGCGATCTACTTCCTTGCAGGTCTAATAATCAGTATGGTTAAATAATAACCATACAAAATAGGCAATTACTATTTTCTGGCATCTTAATCTTATCACCACTCCACCTACACCCCACATGTGGCTAAGTAAGTGAAGATATCCTTTTAAAGTATCTTGTGGCGGACCACCAACCGGAAGTCAAGGTTGACTTTTAGTCCTGGTTGGTGGTTCCAACTGGGATTATAGCGCCTTGAACCTTTAGTACATATTGGAACCACCAACCCAGCCTGAAGGGTCTCCACGGGATTCGAAATTGGTTGTCCCCCCTATAGTCTGGGTTAGTAATATCAACCAAGAAAAAAGGCATTTTAGTCCCGAAGCAAAAGACAATCAGGACTAAAAAGGTAGGATGAAAGTTTCTTACGCTAGTAGTCGGTCTTTTGCATATACAGTAGGGAACGAACATCCTTGTTTTCTACGAGTGGTCAGCTGACAATAGTATATTGGACGAAGCATCATCATAACTAGCTAGAAATTAGCGATGTCCACTTAAATTTGCGAGAAGACCAAACTTTGAGGGTAGATCATAAAATGAATTCTCCAAGTGTTTCGCTAATAATGACAAATGAATCTGGAGAAGCTGGGATTAATCAAAACTTATACTCGCATTATCACCTAATGATATATACGAAGGAGTTCCTATCTAACGAATACTCTGAGATCTCAATCATATGTGGATTGCGTTTTGCCATATGAACACCTATATAGATGCCAGTTTTCTTCATCAGGCTATATTATATACGTTTGCTTCCATGTTGCATTTGCTTTGAACATATATACTGCAGAAATTTACTAGTTTGAATTCTCTTTAGGAAGTGTTTACATCTCGTGTTCTGTGCTACCTAGCTACTTTTAGTACTACCTAGCTACCTGTCAATTTTATTTCATTCATGTAAATGCCGAGTAAAAGAGGAGGATACTATCCAACAAGAAGTTTTCACTTATGACATACATATTGAGCAGATGCGGCCTTGCGGGATTATATATACGAGTCTCTAACCTTTGCTAGAAGTTGAAGCCTGAAGCAAGAGTGGTACGGTATCATTGTGTACATGTATGATATAAATTGTTGGTGCGTGGCCTTCCATACACAACGAAATGAAAGCAGGGAATTATAGAACAGCAATAAGTATCCTTTACACATCCTAAGCCGTTAGACATAGGAGGCATTAGGAAAAATGGGCACGGATGACCTACCCTCTTCCAGTACGGCCCGTGTAGTTTCCTCTACTACTTTCAATTGAACCACCAAGCCAGCTTTGGAACAACGTAGCTACGGGCCCAAAATGTTGACCATCCCATATGATCAATCAAGTTATCGAGTAGACATCAGTAGAAAACTTAAACAGTAAGAGCAGCAAGTGATTGAGTTTAGTAGTTTATCATAGAAGATAAAATTATGTGAAGCATGCAAGGAACTAAAGAAGCGCCCCTTGTCAGTGGCAAATTGAAAACTCATCATAATATATGTAGTTCAATTTGTGATTACTCAGCTGTTTTTCTGCACTGGATCTCAAGAGACAGTTCAGTGGATAATGTCATTTGCTGCTTCATTGGTTTTGTGTTACTACTAATAAAATTGATCGGAGAATATTCTGATCGAGCAACGTCATGAACCTTGCTACATATACTAACAGACCCATAAACTCTTGTTATAGATGAGTATTCATCACAGGACTATACGTAACGTGCTCCAACTTATCCAGTAGTGATCTGCTTCCTTGCAGGTCTAATAATCAGTATCTCACACTAATAATACCCTACAAAATAGGTAATTACTGTTTTCTGACATCATAGATTTAAAATTGAAGTGACGAATTGAATTGCTGCCTGATTTTAAAATTGCCTAGTAGCTCCCCATTCATGACTCATGCCTACAGCAATAGGAGAATGCAGAATTCTGCACGGGCGTCAGATGTCAAGCATCCATTGATCTGCCTCGCCATTACGACCCAAGTGTGTGTGCAAAGCAATCATGTGTAACACGTATTACAACTCTAAGGAGATACAGAGATTTGCCACATCCATAATAACAGCTCGGAGTAGGAGATCAGGGCAGCAAAAGGATTACTGCTATTTGTTTTTGATGTTCGAATAGAACAGGCAGCCACGCAGGCTTGCAACTCCAATGCCAGGACATAGGGCTTATATTATTCAAAATGTCTTGCAAAGTTGCAAGATACTCCGTATGCCATGAAATGGTCAAGCAAATGTACAATTTGTTTTTTGTGGATGGCATCAGCTGCCAATGAATATGCGTTCCTACATTTCTTGGCTGCTAACTCACAGCCATGGAAACTATATTTTTCTCGGTGGTTTGATTTCAGCCGCCAAGAAATGTTCTAGCTGCCAAGGTAATTCTAGTCTGGTATAGTGAGTTATTAGTACTCTATGATCACGCAGACATTTGGAACGTCGATAATTACAGCAGCGCGTGTGAAATCTGGCCAGCCAAAGAAATTCTACTAAACGTTGGAATAGAGTACAAAGGCATGCAAATCCAGATGCCAAGACGTATGGTCGAGGCCCTGTCACTGGTATTAAAGAGAGAGAAGCAATACCGGAGAAACCAAAGGCTTGGGTTAAATTCTACTAAGCTTTTATGCTCTGGTAACCTTCTCCCAGAGGTGATTAACAGTTTTTTTTCCCTTTTAATGGTGTTGAACCCACAAATCGACACATCGTTGCCAAAATTTATGAACAAAACCTTGATTGATTAATGGTTTTTCCTCTTTTAGGGGTGCCTAAAAAAGAATGAATTAGTATATCGTACAAGTGCTAATGAGTGTGCGTGCATGGAACGCCTGAGGTGTGAATGGATTTCTAACGGCCGACAATGTTTGCTGGGCATTTCATCGAACGCCCATTGACAGGAACATCTTGCGGGGTTTACACAACTATTCACCCACAGGAACGTCATCCTGGCTTTGTGTGTATTTTATCAGTCGTTGCACCAGCCCAAGTGTGCATTTGACTTACGGAGTTTAATACGTGACGTGAAGTTCAGTTCTAGAGCTCTAGTGCTAGCTGCTTTCAACGTGACGACAATGGTTAGTTTATCCTTGTAGCAATATTTCCTAATGTCTAAATAGCCAAATAAAAGATAAAAAAGAAAGCTAACCTGCCGTAATTACCATAATAAAAAGGTCCCCCGAGAGTAAAAGCCAAGCTATAAAATGTCCTCCTGGTGACCAAGTAAAGGCAGTATCAAACATATCAGAAGAACACAAATATGTTACTTTGAGCAGATCAACACAGACACACAGGACATAGGATGTCATGCTTCTTACATTTTCCACATTCGCACAAGCAACGTTTCATGTGTGGTAGACCCCTAACCGAATCTCTAAAATCTCCACCAGAGTAGTTTTCTACCTAAATACCCTTAGGAGGGCTTCAGCTTGAAGCTAGGCAAGGAGCCTCCAAACAGGGCATTTGCTCACGCTTAAGATTAATGTAGTATGTTGAGACAACCATTTAATTTTCTTTACTGTAATATTATTTGATCTAGAGAAAATTCTTTTTATGCTATCAAAATCTATAGCTAGCAATCAAAACATCCGCCCTTCAGTAGCAACTTTTTATTTTCTTCCATCCCAAGAACACCATTCGAATGGACAGTTTCAGTTAGACCATTTTGATTATTGCTGCAACCGAGGTCGTTGTAAAAAATTTAAAATTTCAATTTTGAGACCAATAGACAAACGAATCATTGGCAAAATTAATTCAAATAAAAAAGAGTTTAACTTCGAAGCTGAATAAATTCTAAAGATCTACAACATTTATATATGTTATTTGTTCGTCCAACATAGTGGTAATAATATTGTTCACAGATCTTATATATCTCTATTCTAGTTTCAGCAAACTCTATGAGAGATATAGATTTTCTGAACAACGTTATTATCATATTGTCGAATGAAGAAATGACCAAAGTAAAAGTTATACATCTTGAGAAGTTATACAATTTTGTAATTAAAAAAATATTAAATTCACAACTGAAAAAACCTAGTTTGCCTTGAACCTCTATCTTTGCCGAGGGCATATCAATGGGCACATGGCAAAGTCAGTCATTAATCAGAGCAATAAGAGAGATTCTCGGCGAAAGAGAAGCACTTGGAAAACAACTCCTGGTCAAAGTGGCGATGCTCTCGGCAAAGCAACAGTATGTCTGCTCTAGTTTTGCCATGTGGGCTTTGCCATGAGCGAGCCACGGCAAACAGTTTGCTGTGGGTTATATTGTTTTTGAAGTGTGCCGCAGGAAAATGAGCTGGATCCGGTAGTGATTTGAATTGACTTGCTACTTCAGAATGTCTTTGCTGAGTACAGTGGGCTTTGCTACAGTACACCATATAACCTCCTAGGGGGTAAGAGTTTAAACAAATCAAAGCCGTTGGTTTTTGATATAAAAGATAAATTAAAGAATTTAAAGATAAAGGCCAGTAATCTCGGAACTCTCGCTATCTCACATTCTCACGGGGTCGCGGTGCAGAGGAACGTGCGTGACGGTTTTGGCGTTGTTCCTCCCTGGCGATCTTGCCCTCCCCGGTGATATTGTTCTGATTTCTGAACGCATTCAACTTGCAGAGAAAAACACTCGCGTTTAGAGTTTGGACGACCTTCAGCACTATTTGATTCCTTTCTAAAAAATTATTCTTTTCTAGTAGTAATTTTTTGGGCAGATTCAATTAATGAAAGTATGACAGAGATATGGGTGTGTGCACGGCCTGGCGGAGGACCAGGCGTCAAGGTCGCAGCATGCACACAAAGTCCAGATTTATCGGCACACATTCCCTGTTTTGTAAATTATAAAATATATAGATAAATATTTAATCTATGACTTCTTAGGAGGTAATACCTTCTAAATCTACTTAAATGGACGGTCCACAATCATTTCGGTGTACCGTAGCAAACCCCTTAAAAAACATTCTGCAAACACAATTTTGCGGAGTGTATTATTTTGCTGATAGTTTTTTAAAGTGAACTCGACAAAGACTTGTTTCTGAGTGCCTGATAAATTGCACTCGGCAAACATGGGTTTTCCAATAGCGTCTACCAGAGTGGAGATTGGTTTTGACAAATTATACATGCTACCAAACATTTATCGGTATTCCTTTAGAGCCACACAAATCAGGTTCGGCTCTACTTTGAAAGAGTATGACTAGCTGGGACACTACTTCAGGGGTATTGCCAAGCACACTAGTGTTCATGCCCATACAGATCTTCGCACACAATGGATGGTCGTTTAGTAACATAATCTTCCTTAACTGTTCAATAGTTATTTAGTTTTAAAAGCAGTGTGCTTTTGTTCTTGTAATAGTCGTGATATGCCGGGATATATGAACTATTACTCTATCTCTAAAAATGTATATTTGTTCTATGAAATTAGCTCAGTTTATGAAGATGTACGTGCAGCTCTGTGCGTGGTAGGAGTTATCGAGGATGGTGGACGCTTCATAGTGTCGCAGCACACACAAGATCTTTGTACCAGCAAAGCTTTTAATGGTCATTGCTGCGACGATCACAAAAAAGTTTGCCAAATAATTATGTGCTCCGCTTCTCGGGAGGTTCATGGAGAAAATACATGACAGAGAAAGTGTACAAATTGCCAGCCAAAAAGTTTCTTGACTCTTGACCAGTGAGTTGAAGAAGCAAGTATTATTGCGCTGTCGGCGGCACACCGAAGGATCGCGTTCCCGCACTACTGGATGCTGCCGTAAATTTGTGATTAGTTGCATCACCACTTCTGTATCTTCACCCCTTTTTCTTCTTAGGCTGCTTAGCTTTCATTCCAAACCACACACAACACATGTCACAGGCCAAAGAACATTGTTGAACAGCCAAAGACCTGCAATTCCTGCGGCAGCCAGTTTCCTAGTGCCTTCCGTTCCTACGAGAGCAAATATCCTTTCTTTTGCCCACAGTTCTTTTTCTTCCCCAACGAAGTTAACCTTTCATTTTGTTGTAGCCCAATGAATGGTGAAAGGGGAAAAAAACGTCTACCAGGTGTAAAATACTAAAATACGTATATAGTGGCACTCGGAACGTCATGTATCTTATTTGCCTCGTATGTACATATAGATACAGGGTAAAAAATATATTGACTACAAAGTGGATGGACTTGTAATGATACGCAAAGAACATATATACTAGCACTACTTAAAAAAATTACCTTTTGGACCACGTTTTTGTACGGACCTACTGAAAATCCGTAGTACTAGGACTAAAAAATAGTATATTGATAATTTTTGTAACCATACAAATTGTGCAAAACTGCGTGTTACACTCTGCCAAAACATTATGGCTGACAATGCAAACGAGCGAGCTGAAATGGTAATGCAGTGGCTGGGGGCGGTGAAGTGAATGATGAAGTCTTGCTGCAATGTGCAACCAAAAAGAAATCCGTATGCTTTGCAATTTTCCGCTCCGCTACTTTGCAACTTGTGGATTGTCTTTTAATTGTTCTCACTATATTTTGGTTACTACTCCCTCCATTCAAAATTATAATTTGTTTGAATTTTTGTGCCCTAAGTTCAACCATGCTACGGTCATGGGACAATATGCTCTGCGTTTGTGCACGATGTGTTTGGTAACACCGGGTGAAAGCATTAACCGGTATATAGAAGGGCAGATGACAGTAACGCCTTTGGATGCTGCAACATTCCTCTGAAATAATGTTTCAACAAACATGCTGGATCATGTTCAAGGAGAAGATAGTGCAATTTTTTTACAAATAAGCATTACATAAATAGAGGGTCTCGAACTCAGGTTGAAGAAATTTAATTATCATATAAACAAAGGGGTCTCAGCCCCTCAACAGGCCAACCTTCGTAAGTTGATTTTAGCCCTGACCTTGTGCTCCACCTACATCGGATGATGAAGTGACCTGATGTTCTTTGTTCCTCTCTTCACAAATGTTGGAAAAGAACATTGGAAGATGATGAAGTGCCCTGATGTCTCTTTGGACAACGTGTTCTGCTCCACTAGTTCCTAGCTCGTCCCAACACTGCTACAATCAGGGCCTGTAATAACGGGCAAAATTGCACTGTAATAACGGGCATCCCGCCCGTTATTAAGTTTCCGTCATTGTAGGCTCGACCTTGCAGTAACGGATGTCGTGTCCGTTATTGAAAATAGGAACTGCAATGACGGACGGATGACGTCACCATGCCCGTTATTACAAATAGACACTGCAATAATGGACGGATGACGTCATCATGACCGTTATTACAAATAGCAATAACGGGCGTGATGACGTCATCATGACCGTTATTACAAATAGCAAAAACGTCTCGAAAAAATAGCAAAAAAAATTTTTTACGGGAGGGAGGTCCCCACTGGGCAGCCACCCATCCAACCTATCAAGGTATCTAATTTTTTTCAAGAAATCTAACCTTTGCAGCTGCCGGATTCGAATTTTTTTTCAAGAAATCTAACCTTTGCAGCTGCCGGATTTGAACTCGCGACCTCTCGCTCACGTACAAGCTTCTCTACCACTACACTATACCATCACTTGTGTCCAAACTTAGTTTTCTTCCTCCACATATTATACTTCACCGAGTAAAAATTGCTTGTTTGAGGCTGTAAATGAATTCAAATAAAAAAATTGTCAACTACAAAGTTTCTTAACTTTTTTAGTTCTACGACTTTCATTCAGGTAGTTTCTCCATCCGAGGTCATTTAGGAAATTTGAATTTCAAATTTAAGAAACTTAAAATTATTTTTTCATTGATAATATGATCTCAAAATAAAAAATTGTCAATTACAAAGTTTATTTTTAGTTTGTCAACTATAAATTTTATTAAGGTAGTTTCTCCATCTGAGATCATTTGAAAAAAATCAAATTTCAAATCGTTTGCAATAACAGACGCATGACATCATCATTCCTTGCTACATTTTTAGTAACGGACGGATGACGTCACCTCTATTTTTAGTAACAGACGGTGATGACATCAGCAGCGACCATTATTAAAGATGGTATTTGTAATAACGGTCAATGATGATGTCAGCATTTGTTTATTTTTAGTAACGGACAGTAATGACATCAGCGGTTGCCATTATTAAATATGGTATTTGTAATAACGGTCATTGGTGATGTCAGCAGCCGCGCCGTTATTAAAGATGGTATTTGTAATAACGGGCGTCGATGATGTCAGCATCATCCGTTATTACAGTGAACCATCTATTTCTAATGACGGCTGCAATGATGATGTCATGGATGCCCGTTATTGTAGTGGTCACAGCAATGACGCCCCCTTTGATGACATCAGCAACGATGCACTGCAATGACGTTGTCTTGGGTGCCCGTTATTACTGGAAAAAGGGAAGAGTTATTACAAATGATTTGTGTAGTAGTGCACACCGTCCCAAGACAACTTCTATATGTCCGGGAGGACTGAAAGGATCGTATTATCGCCCTGGGCAGCAGGAACCGATGCTCTGCTCTTTTCTGCTTAGTTTTCCCGGGCACCATAAACCGATGCTCTGAATGTTCACGGTTTTTGGTATTGGACAATGAAACACCTTCCACGTGCTGCACAGAATGAACATCACATTGCCAAGGACATGGCCGAACAGTGACGACACTTGGACACAAACGGCAGACAATTTCCTAGTGCCTTCCATTCCTACGGGAGTAGATATATGTTTTTTTTCTTGTTTTCTGGCAACTATATTTCTTCCCGAGGTCATATATGCTTGTCATACTTAACTTGTTGCAACAGTTCTCAGTTCTCGTGACATGAACAGGATAGTATACTGTATTGTAGAAACCTATTTCATATTTAATTCATCCGTATCCATGAAATTTTTTTCTACAGAAAATGTTCCTCAATTTGGACCGTTTGCAGTTCGAGACGACCAAAATGCCAAATATTTATTAAACTGTTGGATGAGTTCTTAACAGTATGCTATTTTCCCGCACCTTAAATTCCCCATAAATGCGTCTAAATTGTTTTTCCTGCTACATTTTGCTGTAGCTTTCTATTTCATTGTGTAGCTTTATGTAGCTGAATAGTGAACTGGTGAAGTGTGGAAGGTTATTAAAATTGTGATAATATATACTAGTAGTCGCCATTGCATAGTACTACACTGGTTGTTACTCTTCCACGCTCCTATGAAAACAATTTGCCATTTACGAGTCAGTTGGGAAGGATCCAGCACCAATGACTTGAATAAACAAATAAAATATACTTGATTTTTCTGTCTCCATTCTTTTTACTGGGGATTCAGGGAGGAGTAATGGGATCTGCATCGTATTTGTTGGCATATAGATCAGGCGATGATGAGCTAACCATGAATGTGCTTAGTGAAAATTCCAACTAACAATCGTCAATAAACCAAAAGCAGAGGTTGCACACATCATGGGTTTTTCTGCCACTGCATGGACAGTAGAGCCACTCTCGTCTGCTATATGCTAAACTTCATATGCTAGTTTCTCTCCACAGCACATTTGCCTCTTTCTCGATGCCTCCTAATCCCTCGTTCAACACATACAAGAGGGTTCTATGCTCCAGTTTAGTCGGATCTTTCCTTCATCTTTTTCTGATTCGAAACCAAGAGTAGGGCAATGTGTTATATATAGCTATAGAAGTGATAACAATACATGTTTTTCTGACATGTGTTGTTGCATCCAACTTTTGGTGATCTTCTGGAAGAGGCTAAGGCAGAAAGATTGCATGGACTGGGGCATCGGCAAGTGCGGCAATATGCCCATATATATGACAGCTAGAAGCATCTATCACCTAACTTGTGCCATGGAAGGAATGAGGAACAGCTTCCAATGGAGACACAATCTCATTAGTACTCTATATGAATAATTTTTTAGAATGACTATTTTTTATGATGGGTCAAAATTGTAACTGTTTCTAGTAATCCGTACGCATATTATAACAAGGCACTACCCCCAAATAAACGCCATTTTTAGGGTAGATGGGGATGTGGCTTACCCTGAATACATTGTCTGAAGCTGGTCATATATCACGCTCCTGAAAACGGATGTAGTTGCAATTACTATCGGCGATTTGGCCACCTGCCCCTGACAATGGGTTTTGACCTGACCCTAAAATTGCTTTGTAGTAGTGAATTTCTCTAAATATACTTTTGTTGTCCTCGCATTTTTATCAATGGCATCCAACATGGATATGACTTTCTCCTTCTCCTATTTGTTTGGCCCATCCATGAAGGAATAATTGTTGAAGATGTCTAATTTTATTTGCCATTTTCGAAACCCAGTTTTAGAATGGAGTGTCTTATTTTTATCAGTCGCATCCATTATTTTTCTATTTCTGAATCTGATTGCCATAATTCAATCACCATATCATAGAAACTAACCTGAATTAACCATCTTTCCATTAGTGAACATTTTTTTTGCAAGGAATAATGGTACAACATATTTGATTTATGTTTGGGTGAAATACAGCTTAAATTGGAACCCTATTTTGTAATTCTATACACTAGGTAATACAGCTGAAGTTTGATCCTGAATTTGCTTTGGGTCACATCGAGCAAAAAAAGGGTCATTATTCTGGACAGTGCTTACAGAAGATTAGTACATGACATATCGTGATGCCGCAATCGTTGATGGCGCTGCCACCATAAGTTATAGGGAAACTGCAGTTACCAGTACCTAATTGCTGTGCCAGGGGAGTTCATCGTGCTCTTTTGTATGCAGCTATGAACTGATTTTATTATCTAAGCCTTTTTACACTACTGGGAATGGCTCATTAGTAGCGTGGCTTCCTCAACCACCTCGCCCATAGAGCATATATGCCTGGAGATAGATGCTTTCCTTTTGAATTTATATTACTTGTCGAGACTCCACTGCTAGAGAACTGACCTTTAGTACCGGGCCAAAGTCCCTGTTAGTACCGGTTATGCACTCGGTACTCCGTTTACGGTACTAATAGGCAGCCATTTAGTACCAGCTGCAATAACCGGTACTAAATATAACATTTAGTAACGGCCGGTAACACTAGCCGGTACTAAATAGCTGGCACGACATGCGAGATGGCGCAAACCATTTCGTACCGGTTGGTCTTGGCCTCTTTTTCTCTTGTTTCTTTCCTGATTGCTTTTTTTGGTTTAATTGAGAAGGAAAGAAGACGACAAATTAAACAAGCATATCTAAATTAGTACGTTTCCCTGCTCATTTATTTCCTTTATTTGATTATTTACATGCACATGTGTATACAAAGAAAAAGAACATACAAAAAAAAGAACGAATGGATCAAAGAACAGACCCACAAATCCCAAAATTCTGAAAAAAAACAGATCCAACAGGCTATCACTACACCAAACTAGAATTGTCTTGGCGGCCAAAAACCGCCAAGAAATATAGGAAAACCACCAAGGTAATCATCTTTGGCGGTCAACCGCCAAGCAAAATCCACCAAGTCTAGAGAGCCAAGGAAAATCAATATACTTGACGGCAGACTGCCAAGGATGATTTTCTTGGTTGTTTGGCCGCTACGATAACTAGATTGAGGTTAAAATTTACAACGCGCCAAGAAAATGATACAATTCAACCGCCAAGTAAACTCCTTACCTTGGCAGGCTTCGACCGCCAAGTAAACTCCTTACCTTGGCAGGCTTCGACCGCCGAGTAAACTATTTTTCTTGGCAGCCTTCGACCGCCAAGTAAACTTTGTTCCTTGGAAATCTTAGACCGCCAAGAAAACTCCTTTGCTTGGTTGCCTTTGACTGCCAGGTTTAGTGCTTTTCTTGGCAGCTTTACATTGCCAAGTAGATTTATTTTGAGCATTTAAATTAGCCAAGGAAATTTTTGTAGCAATAAAATCCACATGAAAATACCAATAAAATCAACAACATTTTTGTAGACACCCATTTGACAGCAACAATAGTACAATTCATGTATCCAATATCCATTACGTGGCCATTTTGCATAGAGCAAATATGCCAAAAGACATGCATCCTATCTAAATTTTCCTACATATAATCTAGATGGCAATATTATACCATGCCTACATATCATTCTACATGTCATCATCAGACACATAAATTCCTAGATCATATTCATCTCAAGGGTACACTTCTACCAGTTTGGTCTTGGGTGACAGGCGAAGCTTCCATCGTTTGAGCAGCTCAGAAGATCTGGAAGTCTTTATCAGTTTTGGTGCTGGTCTCCCTCTCGCTTTTTTGGCTTTATATCCTACGACAGCATTGAAATGTTATGCACTGAAGTTTTAAAACAAAAGTATAATGTAGAAGAATAAATATGAAATTAGCGTTGGATTGTTGAAGGCAAACCTGGTCGAATATTGTTGTAGGGATGGCAAGAGTTGTCACTACATTAGGATTCTTCCATTCCAAATATACTACCATCACATGGACAGCACAATAGCAAGATATATATTGGTGTCGAACCAGCGGGGGTCAAAGAACATCACACCTCTTATGATCTCACACCTTTTCAGAAATAAAGAAAGTCTCTGTTACTTTCGAGAAGCGCACAAGAGAACATGAGTTGGCATAGGCATATCTTATTCAGTCATCTGACAATATTTGAAGCATACTAAATGTAGTGCTTACTGTTATGATATGCTTAATTACAAACAATAGAATTGCTTCAATTCAGGGAACTAGTATTCTCATACTCTTTCAGTTTCCATAGAATCTGTTTGCATACTAGTTACGAATTCAGAATACCTTATAAAGTGCGACGAATTCGTGATACCAGAGTTCTAGTTCTTTAACTAAAGATGACAATGCAAATAAGTAGCAGGCTAATCCAACTCTTTTAAATCCCATTTTCCATTGAATACACATGCACATACACAGATCTGAGGGCCGGGAGATCGGCCGGAGCTTACCTTGTCATCCTGGAGGAGAACGTGAGGGTCTACAGGTGTCTGGCCAGTCGAACGAGTTGAGCAGATCTTGCTTCTTCTTCCCGAACTGTCCCAGCTCCGGGAGATCGAGGGGCTGGACTGCTGGAGGCGTCGCGCGTGGCCGCGACGGAAGCGTCGCGCTGGGTCTGGAGGACGCATGGGCTTGGCTGGGAGGGCGGCGTGGGGCCGCCGGCGGGATGCGTGGCCGTGGCCGGAGTGGCACTCGCAAGGACTCCGGTGGAGGGGCGACCAGGCGAGCGTTTAGGTGCATATAGTGGCTCTAGCAGCTGGATGGGATGGGTGCGGGAGAGGGTGGCAGCGCATCTGAGAGATGAAGCAGAGGGAGGAGGCGGCCAGGAGGAAAAGAGGACTAGGGTTTCGGATGGAGGGGGGATATTTGTTAGATGAAGGACGTTCCTCTGTCGTTGGATCGCAGATGGACAGTCGAGAGAAGTTGGGCCTTGCCGGAAAACGATCCTCACTAGTTTCTCGGCCCATTTAACTTTTTTTTTACCTTTTTTACTTTATTGAACTATTCAAAAGTAACGCATAAAAAATAATTATTCTATACACCCAATACACTTTTATATGCAATAGACTATATATATGGTCTCGTTTAAAATTTTCTTCTATATATTAAATTAAGTTTTAAATGGTTGTCAAAATTAGTTCCAAATTAACATACATGTGCATCTAAAAGGATATAATAAAATCACAAAACATAGGCTCATATTTTCTATACTAGTCTAGTCACTAGGGATATATATGAAAAATTCAACTATTTTGTGGTTACAATTCAAACTTTTCTATTTAAATTACCACATAACAATTACAATAATATCTAAATATGATCTAAAAATTCTACAAACCATACAAATGCAGTGAGGTGTTCCCATATCACATCTCACACAGAAGTGCAAATGTATCTGTAGATATAAATAAGGTATAAATACAGTGAGACCATGATCATATGTGCACTTAGCTATGTATTACTATATAGTGATGTCTCAATAAATTGTAACGAAAACATATATTCACACATTCACATGCCGCTAAGATATTAGTGAATCATATGCAATTCAAAATATAATTATAGTGCTAAGATGTGCATTGTTATTGTAAGAGGTAAACTTATGTACCAAAGACAAGCCATATACCATATTCCATGAACATCTCAACAAAACATAAAAGTGAAAACTAATTTTATAAGCATAATAAGTGGTTTGGATTGATTATTATACTATAATTTGGTTGACAATGTGAAAATACCATCAGCGTAATGTGCAATTTGGTTGTCAGTATGAATTCTATAAAGAAAATTACAAAGTTTACTTGGTGGCTCAACAGAACTGCCAAGAAAATGAAGACTTTTCTTGGCAGCAAGAACACTAAACTGCCAAGGATATACACATTTTTCTTGGCGGGTTAGGAAAACAGCCAAGAAAATGCACAATTTCCTTGGCACTTTAGCAATACAGCCAAGGAAAATGCATCTTATCCTTGGCCGTTCAATGAAACAGCCAAGGAAAATAACAATTTCCTTGGCGGATCAGCACAACTGCCAAAGAAATGCTCATATTTCTTGGCGGTTTAGAAAAACAGCCAAGAAAAATGTATTTTTCCTTGGCAGTTTTGAAAGTCCGCCACGGAATTACATTTTCTTGGCTGTTTACGTACCCTGCTAAGGAAAGTGCTATATACTTTTGGCGGGTGAAATCTGCCGCCAAGGAAATCTCTAACCGCCAAGGTAATTCCAGTTTGGTGTAGTGTCTCCGGTGCTACAAATCCCATCCACTTCTATCTTCCACCCATCCATTGCTCTCCTTTCGCATGCACATCCGGTAAGCCTCTCCGCCTGGAGATGCACGCCGCCAACAAAAGATCTTCCACCCATACACTGCTCTCCTTGACACAAGTGAATTAATCTAAACATGAAGGCATCATCCTCATGGTTCCACTGTACACTGAGTCGTGATATCTATCAGTGTGTTGAGCATCAAGGAATTCTTATTTTGGCATGTGATTCTTGAATGGGCAAATAATGTATCCACAGGTCCTGTTGTGTCTAACATGTACATCTCTTCAGTCACATTGAACCACCGTACCCCTGAAAATTTGAACACAGACCCAGGCACAAAAATTAACTAGAATTTCAATGTGAGACGGTAGCTTTTGATTTAATATTGACTGCATTGTATCGAGGAGGGATTAGGAAACGATAACACCAATTGCGCCTGCATCTGGGCTTCCGTACTCGCAGTGGTCCATGGCCCAGCTGTAGTTAGAAATATGACCAAAACTCGTGCATGCATTCTTCCTCAGTTCTTATACGTAATTGAGCAAAGATGCCTGGTTCCCAGAGAAAAAGGACAGGCTTTCAAACAAAACTTAACCAATAGGCACAGCAGGTCTTAGAGATCGTAAGAAACGTAAGGTAATTGTGGCAATCAGTGACTCGGAGAGTAACCAAAAACCCATCGAATAATAGCATGCTGGAATAGAATGGGATAAGCTCTTTCCTGGCGCCCCACACTCCAACAGAAGGCAATCTTCTTTTTTTTTTGGTTTCTCTAACGCACACTGAGCACTCACTGGAGTGGTGGCACACTGGGAGCAAACTCAATAGTACAAACTAAACGTTTGAACCAATGCAAGAATCACAATTATACATGGTACACTGAGAATTATCGTACAGTAGGACAATCATACAATATATAGAAGGCGCCATGATGACAGAACTATCAATTATGCACCGAAGGTTTTTATTTACGGTCCCTGCTCTGTACCTTCACTAGTTTATATATTTGAAGTCAGTTCAGCTGCGCACTGCTGTGGTGTACATAGAGAGAAACGACAGCAGATCAATCATTTCCACCCCTTAAAAACACCACTTCAAACTTCCCTACATACACCCAACCTTGTATCCTCAACAGAGATGGGTCTCCTAATCCCACCCAGCTTTGTGTACCTAGAAAACTAACTCCCTTAAAATTGATGATTCAGATCTACTCTAACTCCTCACTCAAATCTAAAGGCTAATCTTATTTGGACCTCCCATCCTCCCTCACCTCCTTCCCACGTCCGAGGCCCATGTCTGCAGACAGGACCTTCCCCCGCGTACGATTATCGCGAAACTCCCAACGAAAACACCGCGCGCTGGACGAGCGACCCTACCGCACCACCGACGCCGCCCCACCGTCGCTGACTCATCGCCGCTGCCCGTCGTCACGGACGCCGCCCACCGTTGCTGCCAGATCGCCACCACCCATCATCGCCTCCGGCATCCCTGCGCATCGCCGACGCCGTCCCAACATCGCTGGCTCATCGCCGCCGCCCACCGTTGCTGCCCCCGCCCCCGGCCCTGGCTAGCGACCTCTTTTGGGAACCCGTATTCCCACGGTTCACCCCCTCCTGATCTGGTACGCTTTTCACGAATTCAAGATGTTGGGTGCTGCCGTAGTCTCAACACATTGCCGCTGCCACCGCAACAACTGTCGTTGAGGAACGATGCAATTCGAGGCCACCATCGTCGATGAATGGTAGCTGCAGGGGCCGCCGCCGCCTCCATCTTCAAGAAAAGGATGCAGATGCAGTAATCGACAACAGCCTGGGGATTGCAGACACCTGCCAGGCGTCGTTCCATACGTTTATTTACACAGTCTTCTTAATGCATTGGTTAACTGCCAGGTGTTGCTGATTCAGAATAATGGACCAAGCAGCTTGGACAATATATTGTTCGTTCAATCAGAAGATGCTTGGAGTATATATTGTTCGTTCAATCAGACCCATAATATGGACTACACAAGTGCTAATTGCAATCTCTGTTTGTGTTATCAGGTTGTTCCTGAAGAATTGGACAGACAGCCTTTTACAGATTGAGCGGTAAGTACTCCCACTTTGCATCTGAAATTATAATTGTTTTCTTTCTTGCTCTTTGTTTCCACCTCCTTCAATCAGAAATATTCTGCCTTGGTGGAATTTGTCAGCCAGATTATCTGTTTGCGCTACAGCAATCAAGGTTTAATTTATATCTTCATGACTTCATCGCGTTCCAACTGTTTTAAGACTGATTCTCTAATGCCCATGTCTGTGTGCTATTACTCTTTCACTTGAATTGTTGGTAAGATTTGGCATATAAATTACTTGGAATATGAATTTGTTCACAATACAAAAGGAATGAAGTTAGCAGTGTGAACTTGTGTTTTACGACTGTTGATGGAAAACTTAACGAATTTTTTTTCCACACCCTCTATTGATGTGCTACAGATTTTATTGCAGGAACTGCAACTTGCCTCGGGTGAGGAATTGGGGCACGCCGATGGCAGAGGTTTTTCAGGAGAATCCATATTTCGTAGAATGTCATCTCTAGGAGCTGCCAATGACAGTACTGTTATTTTGTTTTTTCTTAACCGACATAGGACTCACGTTGTTAAGGTTCATATTTTACACTCCTTGCAAGTCAACTTCGCTCTTCAAACTTGGTTGAAAAACACGATGCGACCTGATACATGTAATTTAGCAGGTACTTTTTTCATTCCAGCATTTGCAGATGGACGACATGCTTAGCTTCCCCAATAAGGTGGCAGATGAGTGCAGGGTGGCATTGTGTAGCTTGTAATGATCTGATTTTCTGTAATCACTTTGGGTAAAAGTTTAGCTGTCCAGGAATTTGTTGAATTTCTATTATCACTCTGGGTAGCATAGATTATAGTTTTCTTTAAGAATTTCAGTCAATCTGTTATTCTGTAGAACGTTGACTTTTGGAATGTTGAAACATGGCAGTAATTTGCTAGAAAAATGATAAAAACTTCTCTTACTTTCACTGACTGTATGAAAAATAAAATATATATTGTCCTGTTCTAGCAAGAATTAAACATGCAGTTTTCATAGTTTAGATTTGAATGGCATTTGACACACTGAAGTTGAACAGTATTAGATTCTCAAGTATTGTCATTTATATAGGCTATTTCCAAATGGAAGCCCAACAGTAACTATTTTAGATTCTTTGAGTGATTTTTGGTGTTGTATTATTTGTGTATTTCTTTTTTATAAATGTTTTTTAAAATTTTGCCGTAGCGTTCGCACGGGCAACCTACTAAGTACGCTAAGTGATCCTAGCAGATCAATATTCATAATTATTTTTAAATTAAAACCATGTTACTTAATTGCACAACAGATGACAATTGCACCATCCGTCACTGAGCCAAGTGATCCTAGCAGATCAAGCTTAGCGACGAAACTGTATGGCATGGCAGACTCTATTCCTAGGAACGTGCCTTTGTCATGGTTACAATATATGTACTTTATATGTTTGGCCTTGCAATATGTAAATAAATCCCTTTTATAGAGAACAATATTTTAAAATAGGTGCCCTCTTAATTTAAACTAAACAAAGGAAGGAACGCAAGATCTATACGTTAAACCAAAGGACCACTATCGCTATGGCACAGTTGATAAGGCACGTTGACCGGAATTTTCGAACTTGTGTTACGTTCCATGTTGCTCAAAGTTCTGGGACAAAACACATGGCAGGTAATCTACAAATATTACGGGCCAAAAACACTACACCAAACTGGCATTGCCTTGGCAGCGTAAAACCGCCAAGGAATATAGGAAAACCGCCAAGCTAATAGTCTTTGGCGGTAAACTTATGCTACTGCCTACTGATCATATGATTTCTAATAATTGAGGACAGCACGACACTAGATGAGCAAAAGAATGCAAAAGAACCGTGCCACCACTTGAACGCATTATCCCTCGTGTTCCCCCTCGTCCTTCAGAACTCCTACCAACCACCACTGGAAGCATTAGTCCGCTGTTGGACGGAACAAGAGTAACGAGAGAGACGAACAGGGGGAGGAGACCTGCGTGAACCCATGGAGAATGTCACGGTGGCGCCCGAGCTTCTGGGAGACGAACGTGCTGGGGGTGGCAAAGTTCGAGGCGGCGGGGGCGGCAGAGGAGCACCTGGCGAGGCGCGCATACGAGGAGAGCTTGGCGTCGTGATCTCTGTCCAACTTGCACGCCTCTCGACGCAGCTCCTCCCACCCGGACTCCTACAGCTCCAGCGCTGCCGGAAACCCAGAAGGGCGGGAGGAGTAGTTGCGGCCACGGATCTGAGGTGTGGCGGCGTGGAGTGGCGGATGCGGAGATGGAGCGGCGTTGGATCTGAGCAGGCGGATTGGATAGATGAGAGGAGGAGGAAGGCCGGAAGGGGATGGGAAGGGAGTCGGCGGGAGGTGGCTAGGGTTTGAGGACCGGCTGTGGGTTTTTATGCGTGTGCGGCAGATTCAAATCGTTGGATCGAAGATCGACGGCAAGGAGCAGTCGGGCCTTAGCAGATCACGGCCCAGATCAAGTTTTTCGAGTGTTTCATATTTTTCGCACCACTATGAAGTACTAATAGAAAAAATAACTACGTTATATGTACACACTCAAATTTGGACACGACCTTGTGTTTACCTTAGTATTATAAAATATAAAGTTGCATTAGAAATTATTATGCTAAAAATGACTATCAACTTTGTGATTAGTTTGAAAAAAAACAAGCTATGTACATATTTAGGTGTTTCAAGGTACATTACATAAGAGGGAAGCATACATATAGTGAAGTGTTACATCTCTCATATCACCATGAGTGCAAATGTATGTGGTGATATAAATATAATGAGACCATGATCATATGTGCACTTAGTTATGTATCCATGTATAGAAGAACATGATTATTAGAAAGTTGTATGATGAAATTGTGAGGGAAACATATATTCACGCGCCGCTAAGGTATCAGTTAATTGTATTCTATTTGAAATGTAATTATAGTGCTAAGATTAGCATGGTTTTGGCAAAATGGTAAACTTAATTGTTGCACTGTAATGTACCAAAAAACAAGCCATGCATCATGTTTTATGAACATCTCAAAACAACATAAAGGCTAGTAGTAATTTTATAAGTATAATGAGTAGTTCAAATTGATTATTATATTGAAATTTGGTTGGCAATTTGTAAATTTGTCAACATAATACACAATTAGCTTTTTAGTATGAATTTTATAAAAAAATTATGAAGTTTACTTGGCGGCTCAATAAAACTGCCAAGAAAATGAACACTTTCCTTGACGGCAAACACTAAACAGCCAAGGTATATGCGTATTTTCCATGGCAGGTGAGTAAAACAGCCAAGGAAATGCACATTATCCTTGGCAGCAAAACCAAACAGCTCAAGACAACAGCCAAAGAAATGCACATGTTTCTTGGCGGTTTAAGAAAACAACCAAGAAAAATGCATATTTTCTCGGTTTCGAAATCCCGCCATAGAATTATATTTTCTTGGCTGTTTACAAGCCCTGCCAATAAAAGTGGTATATACCTTGGCAGTTTAAATTCGCTGCCAAGGAAATCTTTGGCCGTCAAGGTAATTCCAGTTTGGTGTAGTGCAGGTATATTTACGTACTCTCGAGGAATTAGAGGAAGAAGTAAGTGTTAGCCTGCTCTCTGTTGCGGGAAATTGAAAGATCGAGTTCTTGTGCACAGCAGCAGGGAGGAAACGAGCTGGTGAGCTCTTTTCAGCTCAGCTGCTTGAGCACCTCAGAATATTCACGTTATTTTCGTCATGCTCCATGAAATATGTTCCCCATAAACAACTGAATCAAACACGCGGTGCCAAGGATATGTCTGGACCATGACTAACCTGTAATGGATGTGGTACCTAAATTCCTAGTGTCTTCCGTTCCTAAAGTAGCAGATATACATTCTTTTTTCAACTTTTTCCTACAACTCTATTTCTTACCCAGGTCTTGTTTTGCCTTTCGCGTGCAGGATGTAGCAATTATAATTCAAGGGTGAATGCAAAAAAAAAAAGATGCGATCAAATGTAGTATAGCGGTACTCAGAAAGCATCATGTATAGGTTTCGTATGTGTATATAGAGAGGAGGTCACAAAAATATCACAAGGAGGACACACATTATCATGCTTTTTACTCGTATATAATGCATGGAACAAGAAAGTGTTTCGCGTTGCCATTTATTCGCTGATAAGACTAGCATGTATCAGTACCTATATCAGCTTTAATGCATCACATTTCTTAGAGTATGGCACCTTAAAGTAAAAAAATAACTTCATTTCGTTTGCCATACATAAGTTTGATTTTAACTCAAATTTTCACATGGTAGTAGTGGACATCAAAATGCGTGCCAAAGAAATATATTATGAATTTTTAATTTTTTTATAATTTCTGTCCTTATAATTATTTTATTATTTACCATCACACTCTATAAAATAATATAAAACTTGTATTGAATTTTTCTAACATAGGTTTGTTAGCAAATAATGCGAAAACAAGATCGAACACGAGACATGATTTTAACGTCGAAAACCCTTGCGGGAAAAAACCACGGGCGCCAGCCAGCAACAACTTCACTATTGTGTAGGAGTCAGGTTACAACGCCGTCGCGGCAGCTTACAAGAATAAAATAGATAACTAGGTGGACACCCCCTAGTAGCGACCTGGGCCTAATGGGCCTTTGACTTATGATGAAATTGAATCACAACTCAACAAACTCCACCTTGAGACAAATTTTATCTTGTAGCATAATCAACACCTTCATCTTGAAATAACAAAGAAAATACTTTTCGCGCCAAATAGCCTCTTGGGCTAATCCATCAAACCATCTAAGCTTGAGTATAGCTCAAACTTAGCAAGGGACTGGCTTTGTCAACATATCAGCAGGATTATCATGAGTGCTAATCTTGCGTACCTTTAACTTGCCCTTCTCGATCTCATCACGGACAAAGTTATACTTGATGCCAATGTGCTTAGTCCTCTCATGAAACATCTGATCTTTAGTGAGAAATATTGCACTTTGACTATCAGAAAACAGGTTGACACAAGATTTAACTCCACAAAGCTCAGCAAACAAACCCTTCAGCCAAATCAACTCTTTGCATGCTTCACAAATAGCAATGTACTCAGCCTCAGTAGTAGACAAAGCAACAACAGACTGCAAAGTAGCCTTTCAACTCACAGCACAACTGTCAATAGTAAAGACATAACCTTTGAGCGACCTGCGCTTGTCCAAATCACCAATATAATCTGAATCAACATATCCAACGAGCCCCTTATCTGTCCCACCAAACTTTAGACAAACATCCGATGTGCCTCTGAGGTACCTGAAAATCCACTGAACAGCCATCCAGTGTTCTTTACCAGGATTAGCCATGTATCTACTAACCAAACTCATAGCATATGATAAATCTGGACGAGAACAAACCGTAGCATACATCAGAGAACCAACAGCACTAGAATACGGAACTCTTGACATGTATTCAATATCTTCAGCTGAACTAGCACACTGCTTAGATGACAACTTAAAATATGGTGCAATAGGAGTACTAACAGGCTTGGCATCATGCATGTTGAAACGTTGAAGAACCTTCTCAATGTAACTGTGCTGACTAAGAAACAACAAACCAGCAGAACGGTCTCTAGTAATTTCCATACCTAGAATTTTCTTAGCAACACCAAGGACCTTCATATCAAACTCACTGCTCAACAATTTCTTCAACGTAGTAATCTGTCTGCCGCTCTTGGCAGCAATCAGCATGTCATCAACATAACAGCAAGTATATAGGTGATCCATTAACAGTCTTTATGTAAACACAGCTATCATATTGAGACCTTTTCAATATCTTCAGCTGAACTAGCACACTGCTTAGATGACAACTTAAAATATTTTACAATAGGAGTACTAACAGGCTTGGCATCATGCATCTTGAAACGTTGAAGAACCTTCTCAATTTAACTGTGCTGACTAAGAAACAAAAAACTAGCAGAACGATCTCTAGTAATTTCCATACCTAGAATTTTCTTAGCAACACCAAGGTCCTTCATATCAAACTCACCGCTCAACAATTTCTTGAACGTAGTAATCTGTCTGCCGCTCTTGGCAGCAATCAACATGTCATCAACATATAATAGCAAGTATATAGGTGATCTATTAACAGTCTTTATGTAAACACAGCTATCATATTGAGACCTTTTAAAGCCATGTGACAACATAAATGAATCAAACCTTTTATACCACTGACGAAGAGATTGCTTCAAACCATACAAGGACCTTTTCAGCTTGCACACATAATTCTCCTTTCCTGGCACTATGAACCCTTCAGGTTGGTCCATGTATATCTCCTCCTCAAGCTCAGTGTGCAAAAATGCAGTCTTCACATCTAACTGCTCAAGCTCAAGATCATGTGATGCAACAATACTGAGGAAAGTGCGAATAGAGCTATGCTTCACAACGGGAGAGAATACCTCATTATAATCAACACCAGGAATTTGACTGTACCCTTTTGCTACTACCTTGACTTGAATCTAGGAGGCTCACTAGGAGACAAACCGTCCTTTCTCTTGTAAAGCCATTTACAACGGATAGTCTTCTTCCTCTTTGGCAATGGAACAACCTCCCAAGTACAATTCTTCTCAAGAGATTGCATCTCCTCCTGCATAGCTGAAATCCACTTCTCACGATCACCACAATCAATAGCTTCCTTGTATGTTGCTGGCTCATAAGTGCTATCAACCTGTTCAACACAACTCAAAGCATAATAAATCATATTACATTCTTCAATAAGACGGGGTTTAGGTCCACAACCCCTCTTTTGCCTGCGATAGCAATAGGAACATCCTCCTCTAGCTACAAAATAGGAGGTGATTGCTGAACATCATCACTATGAGCTTCATCATCAACAACATCAGTCACGGTCTTCACATGCACATGTTCCTCATCAATAACATGCTCCACCTTCACACTGACATGCTGCAATTCCCTTGCTGAATTTTCTGGAACATTATCTGAGGACAATTTATCAGTAAACATCATAGATTCATTGAAAACAACACTCCTGCTCATGAAAGTCTTTCCTGTTTCGGGATTCCACAATTTATATCCTTTAACTCCCGAACCATAACCAAGAAACAGACATTTAATAGCTCTAGGCTCTAATTTACCATTGTCAACATGAGCATAAGCAGTGCAGCCAAAAATTTTCAACTGTGAATAATCTGCAGGTGTACCAGACCATACCTCAATAGGTGTTTTCTTATTGAGTGGAATAGAAGGCGACCTGTTTATCAAGTAACAAGCAGAGTTCGCAGCCTCTGCCCAAAAACGCTTATTCATCATGGCGTTGGACAGCATACAACGGGCCTTCGAGATGATGGTTCTGTTCATGCTTTCAACCACACCATTCTGCTGAGGTGTGTACGGAATGGTGTGATGCCTAACAATGCCTTCTTGCCTGCAATAATCATCAAAAACATCCGAACAGAATTCTCCACCATTGTCAGTACGAAGCACTTTTACCTTCTTCTCAGTTTGCCTTGCTATCATGGTCTTCCACTCTTTAAATGCAGCAAAGGTATCATCTTTATTTTTCATAAAGTAAGGCCATACTCTTCTAGAGTAATCATCGATAATGGTAAGCATGTAACGAGCACCACCAAGAGAAGGCTTACGGGAAGGACCCCAAACATCAGCATGTACATAATCAAGAGTACCTTTGGTGATCTGAACAGAGGTATTGAATTTTACCCTCTTATGCTTCCCAAAAACACAATGCTCGCAGAACTTCCTGCCACTCAGAGTACAGCTAGGGTGGAGGTCTCTCTTCATCAATTCTGCCATGCCAAGTTCACTCATGTGTCCAAGACGCATATGCCAAAGGTCAGTCTCTGCATTAGTGTCAGCAGCAGTAGCGGAAACAGAACCACCATGCAAAGTTCCACCTCTAAGGACATATAAATTTGCAGAATTCTTATCACCAATAAGCCAAACAAGAGAACCCTTTGATACCTTTAAAACTTCATCACACCGGAGTATTTGAAACCTCTTTCATCAAGTGTGCTGATCGAAATAAGATTTCTGGTCATAGTTGGTATGAACCTCACATTCTCCAGAGTGCGAATCATCCCATCATGAGCCTTGATCCGAACAGAGCCAATGCCCACAATCTGACACGGATTATCATCACCCATATGCACAACATCTCCCTTCTGCACAGATTTATATGAACTAAACCAATCTCTGTTAGTGCAGATATGAAATAAACATGCAGAATACAGAATCCATTCATCACGACCAGTAACACAAGCACCAACACCTAGACAATCTCCAAAATCAGAACCCTCATCAGCAGAGCCAACAGATGCCTTACCATCAGGATTATTCATCATCTTCTCCTTATTCCGAAGCTTAAAGCAATCCTCAATAAAATGAGTCTTCTTCTTACAATACTTACAGAACTTCTTGGTGGTGGGTTGTCTGGACTTGGAGCGACCTCTACTCTTATCACGCTCGTTGCCATCATTGGAGTATCTCTGCTCAGGTCTGCCTCTAACATGGAGTGCATCGCCCTTGGAGGACGGCGACCCATCATTGTGCACCATGCCTTTCATCTTCTCCCTGGATCGGAGTGCCTCATAAACATCCCCTAGGGTTAGTTCATCACGGCTCAAAAGTATAGTGTCACAAAAATTGGCATATGAATTTGGTAGAGAACATAACAGTAAGAGGCCTAAATCTTCATCCTCATACTTAACCTCCATCGACACTAGGTCGGCAACGATCTCCTTGAAAACAGATATGTGATTCAACACTGAACCACCCTCCTGCATCTTGAGCGCGAACAACTTCATCTTCATATGCATCTTACTGGTTAGATCCTTCGACATATAGATCGATTCCAGTTTGAGCAAGAGTTCTGCAGCACTCTTTTCCTGCACACACTCTTGCAAGATATCATTAGAAAGATGAAGCTGAATTAGGAACAGAGCCTTACGGTCCTTGCGCTTCTCCTCGTGGGACCACATCTCCTTCTTCTTATTGCCGAAACCATCCAACGCCTCATCCAGATCATTGGATTGCGCCAAAACAGCCCTCATCTTGACTTGCCACAACGCAAACCTCGTGCCATAATCCAGCAGCAGTAGATCATACTTCATGAAAGTCATTGCAAAGAAATAACCAGAAGAAATAATCTGCAGTAATAAATCTAGGTATGTTACTGTGTAACTCTAACAAAACCTGCAGCCTGCGTACACTTTCGTGTACGTTCAGCAATGAACTGAAGAACCCGTGGTAGCCTCTGCGTGTGCCCGTAGCAAAGGTTCACCGGGAATTGATCTACTCCCCGTCCCTAAATAACTGTCTTTCTCGTTTCCCGAGAAACAGCTACGACCAATTATATATAAAAATATATTAAAATTTATGGTACAATATAAATATCATTAGACAGATATTTAAATCTAGTTTTTTATAACAAATATTTGGAGACTCAAATATCGTACGTATTTTCTACCAAACTTACGGCACCCAGTACCCTTGAAAAGGGACGGAGGGAGTAACGCACAACGCTGGCGTCTGTCTCGTCCGTCTCGCTTCGCGTGCAACAGAGCAGCACAGTTCCTGGATGCGCGTGCGAGGGAGCACCGCAGGTCCTCGGATACACGCGAACCGAAATCGCAGCAGCATAACACGGCAGGCTTTTGTAGATGGAACCGGCAGAACTCGATCAGGATTCAAGTTCGTGTAGCGATACGGAGATCGGCGCAGCAAGATGCCGGAAGGCACTGACGTGCGATGGGCCGACGAATAAGATCGCAGATCTCTGTGCGAGGAAAACAGCGGCGGCGCGCAGAACGGGACTAGAACCCTAATTTTGTTTTCAATCGATCTTGTAACTGACTCTGGCTGGCACTTGTTAGTAAATAATGCGAAAACAAGATCGAACACGAGACACGATTTTAACGTGCATAACCCTTGCGGGAAAAAACAACGGACGCCAGCCAGTGAGAACTTCACTATTGTGTAGGAGTCAGGTTACAACGCCGTCGCGACGGCTTAAAAAAATAAAATAGATAACTAGGTGGACACCCCCGTAGCGACCTGGGTCTAATGAAACCTGTGTAGAGAAAAAAATGTATTAGAGAGTAAATTAAACCAAGTGAAACACTTTGGCTCTCAAGAACCTGGCTACGGTCATGGGACGATATGCTCTGCGTTTGTGCACGATGTGTTTGGTAACATCGGGTGAAACAATTAACCGGTATATGGCAGGGCAGATGACAGTAATGCCTTCGGACGCCTTCGGATGCTGGATCATGTTCAAGGAAAAGATAGTGCAAATATCATTAGTGCATTACATATAAAGGGGTCTCTGTCCTTCAACAGGCCAACAAACACGCTGCCACTCAAGTAGAAGAAATATAATTATCATATAAACAGAGGGGTCTCTATCCCTCAACAGGCCAACTTTTGTAAATTGATTTTAGCCCTGACCTCGTGTTCCACCTACATCGGATCCATATCTGTGCCTTCAAACGTTCTTTGTTCCTCTCTTCCCAAATGTTGGAAAAGAACATTGGATCATCAAGTGCGCCGATGTCTCTTTGGACAACGTGTTCTGCTCCACTAATTCCTAGCTCATCCCAAACAGTCTTGGTCTTTCTCCAAGATAACATTTATATGTCCAGGATTTCCTGCATGTACTTGATGCAGAGGCCGGTGATATGGCAATGTTGCATATCACCTGTGTTGCCATCCGTGGATGGATGATTGCATGGCAAGAACTGCTCTGTTCTCCTTTCTCAATACCAATGGAGAGCGATACATGACTGATAACGTGTTGTGAAGTCAAAGTGAACAGAGAAAATTGAGGACCAGTGGTGGTCACCTTAAGATGATGAGTGATTGACAACCGTCGTGTGTGACGTGCTCTTGGCTTTGATGTGCAGGTGTAGGGTGCGACGTGGGGGTCGACGGTGCGTGGTGAAGGTCAGACGCAAAAGGTCATGCCGATGGACCGTGGTGAAGGCTGAGCGTGAGTAGGCTTGGGCCGTGAGGACAAGCGAAAGGTTCAGGCCGAAGGACCGAGACGGTGAAGGGTGACACGAGTAGGCTTGGGCCGAGGGACCCGAGGATACCAGGTGGAGTCACGGGCGGCTCGCATGGTGCACGGACGAGCAAGAGTACATGATGAAGATGGCGTCGGTCAAGTCAAGAAGGATGGCGATGGCGAGCGTCGAGTAGGCTTGCCGTTGCAGCGGAGGCGTGAAAGAGCTCGAAGGCGTCGTGGCACTTGGCGGAGGCCGGACACGCATCTACACCGAGGGTTTGACCGGTTTGGGCTTCGGCAAGTCGTGCGGTGACTAGCTGAGGGGTTTCGGGGGTTTTTCCATAAAACCACCACGGAGGCTGGTTTGACAGGTTTGGGCCTCAAAACCGGGGCTTCATCGCGGCGTGCGGCGTCGGATGGAAGGGTTTAGGTGGTTTGACCATAAAACCACCGAGGCGACGGGTTTTCCGGTTTAGGCCTCAAAACCGGGGGCGAGTCCAGTGCGGTCGGGCGGTGTCGGATCGGAGGACGCGTGGCATCATCGCGAAGCTTGCGTCGAGGCGAAGCGAAGTCGTGAAGACGTCGGATCCGTCCGGTATACCGATAAAAAGTTGGACGATTTTACCCCTGAGGGGTATTTGTGTTGTATGCTTCATATAGGGGCATTTTGGTCTTTCGGCCAAATGCCTATATATATGAGGGGGCTGAAATTTCAGCTACATCTCTTTGGGGCTTGGTAGGTGGAGGCATCTCATTTGTTTTATGAGAGCCTTTGGGAGAGGAGAGAGGGAGAGATGAGAGCCTCTTTGTTTTTTGCTTTTAGCCATCTAAGCTTTAGTCTTTGCTAGGATCGGCTTGTAGCCAAACCTTCACAGTGAATCGGATCATCTATTTCGTGGTTAATCTTTTCATCCCGAATTTATCATTTTCGGAGGTATTTTTGGGGATTTCTTGTTCTTGAGATTCGGCTGCGAAATTCGTGAAATTTGTTGGAGGCCTTTGTTGCTAGGATCCTTGTGATCAATCTACGTATGATCCCATCAAATCTCTCACGGATTAGGCTTGGATTTGAGTCTCCCCGAAATTTGTTCTTGTTGCTAGGGTTTCGGTTCTTCCTTAAATTCGTGAGCTTTTCTTGAGATTCTTCTAATCCACTTCTTGGATCTGTTAGCTCTTGTAGTTGTTCATCGACGGCTCAAGTCTTGGTTGAATCCATTGAGTATTGAGAAAGTAATTTGGATTTGAAGCTATCCGCGTTCTTCCCCTTGCTTCCTGTTCTTCTCTGTTGCGGGTGCGCAGGATTCGATCGAGGGGACGAGCGGGGTCGGGCAGCTCACGCGGCGCTCGCAGGTGCGCGCGTGCTGCGTGCAGGCTGCAGGCTCCCTCTGTGCGGCCCAGGCTAGCAGCTGGTGCTCGTGCGCACGCGGGCAGCAGGCAGGCCAGGCTCCCTCGGGTCAGGCGCGCGTGACGGCTCAGCGCAGCAGCCCGTGCCCAAGCAGGCGAGCAGCAAGCACACGCAAGTCAAGGTGAGTGCTGCATGATCTGGAACCGAGCGCAGGTGAGCACAGCAAGCTAACTTCATTCAATCGTGAAATGTTATAGCCACTAATGATTGTGTAATCATTACTACTTTGATTAGTTGGCCTCTAATTAATTTGTTCAACCGTGTATGCCTGCTTTGTCACGTTGACTGTGTGTATGCTCTGATTGAAGCTCACCCACGTAGCTTAGCTGCTGGTTAATCTATCTGTTTGCATGATTAGATCTCTAGCTAAGTCTTGTTAATCTCTTGCATTTAATCAAGCTAAATCTGGTGCTTTACTTGTGGTCTCTATTAGCTCTTGAATCAAAGTGTTCAGCATGTTTGATTAGTGTGAGAGTTTGATAAGAGCAAGTGGTTTAACAAAGTGTTTTTGTGAGCGACTCTTTTATTGTCTATTTATTTCGCTTCCCCATCGCTTTGAGTTTCCTAGTCGTTCCTAGGGTGAGCTTGTCACTAGTTGACTCGTGTCATCTTAACGACTGGAAGAGAGGTGTGTTTGGGTGGCAATCGGGACATAGGCCAAGTTCTTTATCAGAAAATTTTTTTAAGGGCTCCCATTCACCCTCCTCTGGTCGCCCAGTTCGGTCCCAAAAAATAGTATGAAAAAATGGAATATAATTGATACTCGTCCAAATGATAGTTTGCCCCTTGGAGCCATATACTAATTAAGTAATAGAATATACTAATCCTGTACTGCTGTTTCATAACAAGTTCATCAACCCAAGAAGATCCATGCTCACTGCAGAATATTGCCTTAAGCCTTGAATGATTGACAGTTGTTAGCTAAATTTTGGAATACCCAACATCCAACAAACGAAAGGGGTGTCGTACGTATCATGGCCTCTTCTACCCTGTATTGACAGTAGGAGTTGCTCATGAAGTCAGTTAAGCTATTCCTCATTTTCTTCTAGCTTTGTTCTAAACTTCATCGGCTAGTTTCTCATAGCAGAAAATTTGCCTCTTAATCCCCTAGTTCAGCAAGTACAATAGGACTCTAGCTATGCTACAACCGGGTTGGTTGGAAATTTCCTTCACCTATTATAGTTCAAAACAAGGAGTAGGACAATCAGTACTTATAGTCCAACACATGCTTTTCTGATTTGTAGTGGGATGGAACAGAAGTGTAACTGTTCCTAAAAATCCTGTGTGATACTTTAGTAACTCACGCGCTCCACCTAAATGTTATTTTTAGGGGTAGATGAGGTAGGACCCACCTACAGAAATGCTTTAGATGTGGGTCACACCTCTAGTAAATGGATATAGCTGTGAAACAGGGACAGATTGCCTACTCGTCCTTCAAAATGCGGTTTGACCTACCCCTACAAAGAATTTTTTACGCAGTGAATAGTTCAAACACACTACTGACATTAGCAGCTGTAGCTGCAGTAGAGCCCATGTTGTCTCGACAAATTAACAGATAGTAACAAGGAGGCAAGGATTGCCGGTGATCTAGGAGCATTCCGTGTTGGTTCCAAGCTCATATAGAGTTGGAGGAACGCTTGTCAGGATGCCAACAAGCTCAGTTGATCTCGAAACAATGCCTTAATGGATCATACAGTTGGCAACAGACATATGCAGTGGCAACATGTATCTTCTGTAATTGGTATACTGTTTACATTACGTTTTAAGGAAACAATGAAAAGGCATGTGTGTAGAACTGTAGATGCTCTACTGTGTTGCTTTCACAGCTACATTTTCATACTTAAAGAACCCACCTCGTCCTCCACTCACCACTAAGTACAAATTCACAGAGAGGCACTCGGTACAACAGTAACATATTTTGACGTATTCTATTTTCACGAGAATTCTAACAATCTCCTCCACTAGATGCTGCTATCTCTCCTTGCTAGAAACTGCACATCCCGTAATATAACAATTATACATAGCATCGAATTTTTGTACATGGTATACAGAAAACCTACTTCTATTTTTGACCAATCATGTTTGACACTCCTGTATAAAGCACTGGATAATGATGATGTTTGGTGCTTGGATTTATTTGTAAACATTTTCGTGGCATTCAGTACCCAGATCAGCTTGTAGGTATTTTTTTATACTAATGGTAGTTCAGTACTTCTCAGTGAAGTCGTACGGTTGAAAGCAGTTTATATGAAATGGACAGTTGCAATACAAACAACACGGAAGATTTCTGTGTTTTTCATATTTTTTCCTAGCTGAAGAAATTGTAAAAGCAAGGTAAACAAGCTCTGTTTTTAGGGATGTGATGTTAGAATTGCCACAACAAAAGGAAAACAATTGCCCCAGTGTACAACTTCGAGATGCACTGCTACAAACCTGTGCATTCAAAGGACTTTTATAAAGCCAAGGATACCATTAGTACCATAAGTCGACTAGGTATTAAAATTATCCTTTAGTACCTACCAAACGGTAGTGAAAAGGTCTTCACGAAGTGAATTTAAAATAAAAGCATATCTACAAGCTAATCTTCACGAAGTAGAGCCACAATGTCGATTGGTACAGGATAGCAAAATGGTTTTTTTTCACAAATTAATCCAGCTTCAGTGCAGGAAAAGCACCCTCAGGCGATCGTACACAAGAAAACTATCTAAAAATGGAGCCAGGACTTATCCGGCGGGTGATAACTACTTCACCAACTCTAAAAACATGAAATGAGTTAGGGCAGGAGGGTGTAACTATAGTATATTTCTAGTGTGATAATAATCTACGATGCGAAAAAAGTGTTCACCAGTCATTATCTAAATGACACATATGTTTAATCCAGGAAGATATTCGTTGTTCTGGAATCCTTAGTATGGCTCTCAATCCACCTTGATACAAAGTGCTTGAGATCTGAAGTACACGGTGGAGCAGCGGCACCCGCATCAAGTTGGACAGTGGGAATATATCTCCTGATCCCTTCCACATGGGATTAGATACAATTAATGTTTCTGCCTGCCCGCTCTTTCTTGTCCATGTTGATATGTTGCTAGTTCTCCTGTCGTGGCAAACTGAAGAGCGGATGGTGAAAACAAGATATCCCCTCTTCCTATTGTATAAATAGTAGTCTAACACTGCTAGACAATTGACCTTTAAGTACCGGTTGGAAAGCCCTGTTAGTACTGATTTCCCAACCGGTACCCGATTTCCGGTACTAAAGGGCAGCCATTTAGTACCGGCTGCCGCACCCGGTACTAAAGGCCGCCATTTAGTACCGGTTGGGGTTAGCAACCAGTACAAACCGCCGGTCCCCATATCAAATGGCCACGCCGCCTTTTTTTTTTCATGTTTGTTTGTTTTTATTTTTGTTCTAAAACTGAGATTTCGCAGCTGCTATTTGGATTACGAGAATGGCGCATGAGCAAGAAAACAGAGAAAGATGGAGCAACTAGACAGGTAAAGCTCACAACTGAATCCAAAAGAATGTCAGCACATCTCCTTTCATTTTGAAAAAGAATGTCAGCACATCTCTCGCATACACAAAATCAAGAAATAATTCCCACGAGAAAACAAAATCCTCTATTTCTTGCGCCCAATCACAATCAGCAGCTACGAATGCAACCGCCTACCGCTGCTGATGGCTTCTCTATGAACTGGGCCGCCGGTCCACGGCGTCGCCGTCCCAGGCCCCCACGAGCTCGGCGCGGTGGCCCTCGCCGTCCTCCCGCCCGCCGTGGCCCCGCTACTGCTGCTGCTGCCCTGTGCGCCGCCGCTGCTGCTCACATTTGGTCTCCGCCGCCGCTACTGCCCCCAAAGAAATCTTGCGACTGAATCAGACACAAAGGAAAATTAATTCGATTATGAAATTGCAAAGGAAACACATGAATCAATTGCAAAGGAAACACATGAATCAATTGCAAAGGAAAAAACAATTCGATTCAGGCGGAGGAGCTCCTAGCTGTGCAGTACCTGGCTACTAGTATGGACTCCACGAGCTCAACGGTTCCTGCAGCCGTGGTGCATTCGCACGGTCGCTGCGCTCCTCGCCAGCACCGCTGCGTTCTCCTTCCAGCGCCGATGCCAGCTGCCCTGCAGGGGAGGACTAGAAAGAGATAAGCATGAGTCTGAAGAAAGGAGAAAGGAAGAGATAAGAATTGAGAGGTAGCGAAGGGAGGGATCGGAAACGCTGATTTGGTCACAGCGGCACAAACAAGCGATTGCAATGTTAACCACTCGCTGTTCTGATGGCGGGCCTTGGTGTCGAACAAATGACACAAGAGTTTTTATCCTGGTTTCCGACCACGGGCCCGGACAATCCAGCAGACCGGACTGTGATTTTTAGCCGGCACTAAATACGTGCCATTTGTACCGGCTGGAGCCTCCAGCCGGTACTAAATGGCCTGCACGGTCACGGCCCGGTGCTAACTGTACTCATTTGGTACCGGCTGGAGGCACCAGCCGGTACTAAATGGCACTGGCTGTTGCCCCTAACACCCCATGGTGTCAGGTGGCGCAGTTTATTACCGGCTGGTGTCTTCAGCCGGTACTAAATTGTACCAGTGACGTCGAGGAAGGTCTGTTTTGCCCGTTAGTACCGGCTAAAGGTGCATCCAGTATTAACTACCAAGGACGAATGCTCGTTTCTCTAGAGACTCAGTGTGATGAAGACGTGGATATATATACAGTAGACCTATCGTGTTTGTGAATCAACTATAAAATATTGAGCTGTGAAGTTCGGTGCCATTGTGCGCTGGAATTTATTTGTCAACAATAGGAACATTCTGATCACTTATACATATTTCTACCTGCTATGAAGTTTTTGTATCTACTATTTTTGTTGCAATGGACGGATTTCTTTATTTGTTTGGCAATCTTATAAAATTTGAACTTCTTACAATTTTTTTGCATAGCAGAATATATACACGAACTAGGGCCACAACTTGGTTGCAACAAAAAGTTGCCCATGTCTCACATTAATTCTACCAAAACATTGGCAGTTTTTGCCTAATTTGGGCATGCCAAAATTTTTCCTATAAACCAATCAGGCTTTTAAGTGTTTCTTATTAACAAGTAAGGTTCCTTATGTTGGAACCCGCTCACTCAAGTTAAAGTCGCCTATCGTTGTTTTGTACCGACTGGGTCTCGAGGGGGTATCCAGAGAGAGGTTTGGTGGATTAGATCGTCGAGAACTAAGTACCGGATGTGAGATGAGACTATTTAGGCATATTCAGGCCGCAATGTGCATAATACACTACGTTCTATTTAGTGTATCTTGTATTGACATGTGTTGCAATCTGCTGTTCTAGGAACTCCTGACCTCCTTTATATATATCTAGGAGGCAAGGCAAATCACCTAGCTGGTTACAATGGATGAGTACTAATAGGGTTACAAGGTAGAGTCCTACTAGGAATCCATCTTCTTTAGACATCCTTAGGGAACTCGGGGTTTCCATACCTGACAGCCAGGTACTCGCATTTTCCGCAATTTATTTTAAGATTTAACAGATACTTTGTAGTGGGGCACATGTGGTGACAGGAGTGCGAGTATATATGTAGGTGATATAGGAAGAACATTGTATCTGGAAGTAGTGCTGACCTGATTCAATAAAAACTATTGGAATATGAAAAATCATGGGACATAGTGGGTATACATTATGGTATATCACTGTAAGTTCTACAATTAATCGGTGACAAAATGTATAACCAAGTTCTGCAGTATACACTCTAGTTTAAGATAAAGTAAACATATGAATATGAAATCAATATCCAGATGTCCTTCAATATGTAGCATAGTATACGATAATCTTCCACTTTCAAAATATTTACTTAGGGATACACAATGAAAGCATTGTAAAGATGTACTCATTGATTACTTAGTTTGTGAATCTATCGTGCCTAATATATACAGGACCGTCACACACATGAACACACAGTCACCTCTACGAATACACATTCACGGCCCAACCTATATAGCACCTCCCTGAGACTGAGTCAGTACATCTAGCAATTTATAAAGTCACTTTAGGTGCCTCAAGCCCCTCAATGTCGACCCATGGGAACATTACCTATCACTAAAAAATATAACCAGTTAAATCCAAAGATAATTGTATAAAAAACGAACACCCTTGCCAAGTCAACGTCTCAAACTCAAGTGTATCAGGTTTATTATCTTGCTTCTTCTGTTCTTCACCGCTTAGGACAAGGGATGTTTACCATGTTAACTGTACTTCCAAATGACGATGATCCCTTGTTTCAGCAATTTCAAACAATTAATAGAACTGTAATTTATACTGTAGCCGCTCACTGCTAGACAAAAAGGCCATAGTATTGCATTTTTACTGCAGCCTAGACCAATCTCCCACCTCTAGGGTCCGTTCGATGGCCACATCTTGGACTTGAGATGGCCCCATTGGTCCATGCCGTTATTTATGTACAAATGATGTCGATTTCCTTTACACAAACAGAAGAATGTCTTTTGGTGATTGGATGGATGAACGAATGGATGTGGGACATAGTACATTTCATTTGAATAGATATGCTGCTAATGAATGGATGAGTTGCCAGTTGTACCTTAAATTCTTTAGCGGTAAATTGAAAATGATATAGTTCAGGAGGGTAAATGGAATCTATAAAAAGTTTATGAGTTATGTGTACTTTTGTTATACTTGAGGGGATTAATTTAGACTTTTCTTCTTTAATTTATATCAATGAGCGGCAAAAAAAAAGTTGCCCTCGAAGCTGTGGATGTGGTCACAGCCCAGCCAGGGGGGCACGGACCACAACAACCTAAAGGATGTAATGGAAGAGGAAGAAACCGTGTGCCAGATCATTCGTAACCATTTGCTTCTTTCCGGAGGCCTCCTAATCGCACACTGAATTCAGTCACCCATACGTTGAGGATGATGTCATCTTTTGAGCTTAACTCACCAACATTTTCTATAATCTCCAATCTTGTAGCAGGACCACGTGTCACTTACAGCACAAGGAGTGATAATATCATTTTCTTTTGGATGAAGTGGCATCAAATTGATAATGACCAAATGGACGATTTCGCTGCTAGCACGTATAAAACTGCGTAGGATGTTTTGCTATGCAATATGAAAACGAATCTCTTTTGTGTACATAGGTACCCTGCAAATTTAAAATAAGCAAGGAAGGAAATGCTAGATCTATAAATGAAGGCAAATAATCATTATGGTCCTATATTTATTTAGATAAGGCTTGTTGACAGGAATTCCCAAACGTTTGTTACATTCCATTTTGCTCAAAGTTCTGGGAGAGAAGACATGCCATATAATCTATACCAAATCACTAGTCAAAGAGTATCTTTACTCTCGATGAATGAGGACACTTAACCAAGTGTTGCAGGAAACTGAAATATCGTGTTGTTGCACCCAGCAGTAAACCGGAAAACGGCTGTCAGCTCTTTTCGGCTCTGCTGCGTCAGCACCTCAGAATATTCACATTCTTATCATCCTGGTCAACGAAATCTGTTCCCATTACCCAAGTGAAGCAAACATACAGAGCCTAGGACATGGCTGGACCCTAAGTAACCAGGAATGGATGCGGCAGCTAATTTCCTTGTGTCGTCCATTGCTAGGGTAGCAGATATACATTTTTTTTTCTACTTTTTTCCCACAACTCTATTTCTTCACATGGTCACGTTTTGGCTTTCGCAAGCAGGTTGTAGAAAATTGAAAGGGTGAATGGGAACAAACATACGATCAAATGTAGATTATATAGCAGCACTCTGAAAGTGTCATCTATTGGTTGGTAGGTAGGTAGAGATAGATAGAGGTCACACAAAAATGACACCGAGGATACACATAGTATCATTCTTGTTACTCGTATATAATGCATGGAACAACAAATTTTGGCCTGGCCATTTATTCGTTGATAAGAGTAGCATGTCTCAGTATCCATATCAGCTTTAATCCATCACATTGTTGTAGAATGGCATCTTAAAGTCTATATAACCTCTAATCTATTTCATTTTTGTTCAATTTTCCCTCCTAATCTAAGTTATTTTTTTGTTTCTCCATACACAATTTTGATTTTAATTGATTTTTTTTGCATGGTAGTAGTGGACCTCAAAATGCATGTCAAAGAAAAATATTATCATTTTTTCATTTTTTTTTAATGATTTTGATACTTGAAATTATTTTATTAGTAAATATCATACTCTATAAAAAAATGTAAAATCTTGTGTTTTATTTTTTTTTTTAAAATACACTGCCATGTCTTCTGTGATCTCCCACGCTTGTGTATGTAAAAATAGAAAAATGTATTAGGTGCCAAATTAAATCAAGTTACATGGTTTGGGCCATAAAATGGACAAAAACAATCAATTTTGGGGAGCAATTTGGACTTTTTTGTTTTTGATACTCTGCTTCAAATTCAGACCAATACATAAAACCTGACGATGCCTCTCCAATATAACAAAATTCCCGAACGATTAGTTTACGTATTATAAGTTGCAACTAAGTCAATTTGAGAAGATTAGTTCAATGTTCACATAAAATTAATGGTATCTAAGTATTTGTTAGTGTACATGTCGTGCTTCTCTCTTTTTTACGGTGCCCCATCTCATTTTTTTGTGCTTGGTCAGCTACCCAGCACCTGCGCAGAAACAGCTCCATGCTCCGCTCTTTTATGCTCAGCTGCTTCAGCACCTCGCAATTTCAGGATCGTTTCGTCTTGGACCACAGGATCTCTTCCACATACCGCCTTGAATGAAACACACAGTGCTAAGGACACGGCCGGATAATGACAACCCTGGAATGCATGTGGCAGCCAATTTTCTAATGTCTTCCATTCCTATGGGAGCAGATATACATTTTTTTGTACTTTTTCTCACAACTCTAATTCTTCCGCAGATCAAATTTTGGCTTTCGCATGTAGGTTTGAGCAAATTGAAATTGAAAGAATGAATAGTATATTTGTATATAGTGGCACTCACAAAGTCTCATGTATGGCAATTGGTTGGTATGTGTATATATATATAGAGGTCACAAAAATATGAAAAGGAGGATATACATAGTATCATGGTTGTTACATCGTATATAATGCATGGAACAACAAAGTTTGGTGCTGCAACTTATTCGTCACATTTCTCTAAGAATGGCACCTTTAATAAAGATAACTCCATATATATGACCAAATCTACAAAACCCCTAAACTATTCCATTTCATTGAATTTACCATCCTAATTAGGGATGCAAATGGGTTGTGATTGGGTCAACCTGTAAATAACCAGACTACCCATTTGGATTATTTATTGGCTTTGGGTTGGCCTCACCTAAAATTAAAAACAAACCAGTTACCCAACAAACCCAAAACTACGGAGGGGCAGTGCAGCAAGACACACACAATGACTATGGATCTCAACCTGGCATGGAACGAGACTCTCGGATTCAACTTCCCGGTCGCCGCTGGTGTCGTCGACCCGTCGTCGCCGGTGAGTCGCTCGAGGTCTCCGTGCTCCACGACATCCTTGTCGGGCTAGAAGGCGAAACAAATTCCTTGGCCGTGTCCGCCTGGATGGAGGCCTTGATCTACTTCCCCTCAAGAAAAGAGCTTCTTCAATTGGGTTTGTGGCGCTATCAGCCTCAAGGTCAACATGCGGCTCGCTCTGCCGGAGTGACCCGCCCCCATGGCAGAAGGTGAAGCGCCACCGCCGCCAGCCATGCTTGTTACCCTAAAAAGGCTCCTGCGGATGAGACGCCGAAGTCGGAGGAGACGGTGGTGCACGGAGCTCCAGCACCCGGAATAGGCAGCAGCCGGTGATGGATCCACCATGCAGAAAGCAACGGATCTGAGGAGGCTAAATTAGACATTTTCATTTACTTGGTTTTTTACCTGATCGTAATGATTTAACCCCACAGTTTTTTTATCTGCTGTCTTCATACTGTGGTGCCGTTTAACCTTTCTGGTGGAGAGATTCTCAAACTTTTAGATACATTCAAAGGTGTTGCTTCAGTTAATTTCCAAGATGGCCGAACATGCAGGGTGTGGTCTGATTTGTGGAATGGTTTGGTTCCTACTCAATCTTATCGCGAATTATATTCCATTGAAAAAGAAGGTCCGTAAATGTCCAGGATGGAAGATGGCAGAGGATATTGAATATCTCTTTCACTTGCCAATTGTCACACACCTGGTTTTTAGAATGAAAACCAGATGCATCTCATATGTGTGCCAGGATCAAGTTTCACACATATGATAGACTCCATGAATAAACAGAACACAAAGTTACAGCAGAAAGAATAAAAATAAATACAATACAAACGTTTTCTAGCAGCGGAATCTTGAACTCTTCACCACAAGCAATTGGCTGGGGTTTGTGTATGCCTAACATCATCTTCAACAACTTCGCACACCTTCTGAATACTGAGCAGCAATAAGCAAGGATGAGTACACTTATAGTTGGTACTCAGCAAGGCCACCGAAATAACCGTAACAATTTAATCATCAACTTCAAAGTATATTAATCATGTGAGGGTCCAGGCCGTTCATGACCGCGAACACGGCTGTTATAACAGTTTTTTACACTCTGCAGAGGTTGTACACTTTCACACACAATTCGCGTAAAAGCTCTGAAGAACTTTAAACCCAACCATGCTGTGCCGGCCAAACACTAGTACAGAACAGGCATATAGTAACATCAACTTGTGTTACAATAGGTCGATAAAAGTGTTACTAAGCCTTTTTGTAACACATCTTTTTAGTGTTCCTAAGCTTGATGTTACCTTTAGTCAATTCTGTTGGAACACAAGATATGTGTTCTTTTACATGTAAAAAAAGTGTTACTATTTTTTGTAACACAATTTTTTGGTGTAATGGAGCATATGGCAAGTGTTACAATGATTTTTTTCTGTAAGCATTTTTTTTATTCTTAGTAACACTTTTACATCTTCTAGTAACATTTGTGTGGATGCATTTTTTAGTTCTAGTTACACCTCTAGGAACATATGGTTTGTAACACATGCTTTACCTACAGTAACACATCACAACAAAAATTGGCATATAGTATTATATACTTGCATGTTGGGCATATAATATTGACATGTGATTTTTCTAATGGAACAAAACACAATGCACAATCACACAGAAAACCAACAAATTTCAATAATCACATGAAGTCGCATTGATGGTAGGAAGGAAAAAATAGTTCTTGTTCACATTGTGTAGCAGTATATTTACACAGCATCCTAGAAAACAAATATACAAATAACAGTGAATAGTAGAAGTTTGTACTACAAGAACTAAAATGCAAAACCAAAACAATGCAGTCTTCTTGAATCTCTTGTTGACCGTGCATCCAAAATAAGAATTCAAGCGTTGATGATCATTTCAACCTGCATATATAAAAAAAACTAGTTGTAACATTATCATTTTCAACTTGGCTTGAAGAAAGCTAGTTGTAGCATAACATATTCGAAAGCTAGTGATAACATACACAAACTGAAGCCAGGCCATTTGGAGTTCCTTTTGGCATGGGCATCACCAATGGTTTTGTAGCCAGCTATGGGCCTTACTAATGGCTCATCTTTTCAATAGGATGATTTGATACGCACTTTGTAGAATTGTTTTCCTATCTCAACTCCACCAACATCTGCTTTTGGACTGGAGCTCAAAATGGTTGCATAGGCCACAGTTGCCTTATTTCGATAGTTTGCAGTCTTAAGAAGCACTGTGGATCCAACCTGCACAAAAATTAACATTATCACCACTCACTAACATGCCAGCAGTAGTTGAATAAAAATGAATAAATCAAAACAATAACCCTTTGTGTTGTTTCTCACCTTAATTGGAACAGGCCTGCACATATTTTGAACGCTTAGATCTTGCAGCCTTATCATGAGCTGCAACTTGATCTGCCATTGTAGCATCCTGGAGCACTCCTGCTGATTCTTAGTCATTTGAAATAAGTATGAAATCATATGCTAAAGCATGCATTGTTTTATGGAAAAATATTGCTTTAGTGAATGGAGAAGTAATATTATTACTTTCTTTTTGTTTCTTTATTCTATCTTCACTGCATTCTGTGTAGATAAACCAAACTGTCGCAGGGAAGCCAATAATTAATATTCTAGAATGAATGAAACAATGTGTGGTTAATATATCATTTTGCAATGCCTCTGCAGGGAGTGGTGTACCTCCTTTTGTCCACAATAATCGTTAGTAGAGCACTGTGGGGATGATGACTCTACTTCTTGATGGGGAAATTCGTTGTGATGAGCATTGCCTTGACACTGGTTGCAACATATATTAAGATATAATCAACTAAGAGCACAGTTTCTATCTAAATCACGAGCAACAAACATTATAACCTTTACAGTTGATAAAAATATAGATCATTTTTCATATTCACATCTATTTTTGGTTATAGTAGTACATGTTCATGACTGAAAGCTTGAAATTGTGTGCTAGGAAGGGTATTTATTACCAACATCACCTATCTGTTATGGAATGCATTCCACGGTTTGGTTCAGAACATTGAACTCTCTGCAATTTCTAACAATGTTAATGTAAGACAGACTATACTAGCGTGAAACATGAAAAAAAATTATCCTTTTCGACTTGAATACACTGCATGATTCTGAATGTTGCGCAATGATCAGTGATATGCAATGGCCTACAAAAGGGTATAGACTTTGAGCTATAATTTCGATAAAATAATGGGGAACCAAGGACAGCAATGGCCCTAACACAAAATAAATAGTGAAACCATGATTACACATACACCTAGTAATATTTTTTTGGGCAATGGTTAAACGCTATAGTTGGCATATGCAGAGCCTGAAGATGCCTATTGCAACATTCAGCTGCAGTCTGCAACCCACTAAATTTATTTAATGGGTTCCACCATTGAAATACAAAGCTACAGATAAACTATGGTACCTTTGATGGTTCTTCTCGCTTTCATGTCTCTTCTTGTTACCAGTTCCATCAATACGTTTGTCTTGGATTTCGTGCAGCTCTTTTAGTTGCTTTATTCCCTCCAACATATGAGTCTCTACATCAGATGATGATCCATCTGTTGTAGCTATGGTTAATGTCTTGAAGTGACGTGTTGTTCGGCCATACACTTGATTTGGACTGGAAGCAATCCCATGCATGTACTTGTCCAGGTTTTCTTACGCTAATACTTGTGCAATGCTCACCTTCCATGCAACTCTTTCCCTCGCTATTTTTGTGGCTAATTCTGGTTGTTTATTCTATGATAGTTCAACTGAACTATAAGTTGGAATGTACAGACATATAGTTCAGTTAATAGCCATAAAACATTATAGTTCCAAACTCTCTCTCTCTGTGTGTGTGTGGTGCGGGTGTGTGTGTGTGTGTGTTGCAGATACCATACCGTAGGAATCAGTTGCCCATTGACTCTTCCGACTGAGTTGCTAGGTAAACCGTTGCTCTGTGTGGTGGTCTTTTGTAAGATCAGCTTGTCTCTAAAAATGGCCAAAATAGATCGCATATTAGAAAAAACAGATGACATGTATTTAGACAACAAACAAAAAAGGGCTCACCAAGTCCTCTAAACCAACGAGCAACACTCTTTGTACCCCCTTGGTGGTGCGTTGTCTCTTCATTTTACGGCTTGTTTTGTTTTTCTCA